>JADBJO010004827.1:12500-95000 GCA_016801955.1 Conus betulinus
ACCCAAAAAAGCGCAGCCACATAAAGTCTCGTGTTTAGCACAAAGCAGCCACAGTAATTGTCGTTGGTTGTTAGCACAAAGCAGCCAAGGTTATTCTAGTGTTTAGCACAACGCAGCCCATAATTCAGGTTTTTGTGTTTATAGCACACGAGCAGCTAGTAAATTATGCGTGGTTAATTCGTTTTTTGTGTTTTAGCACCAAGCAGCCTTAAGTAATAAATTCTGGTGGTCTTGTTTTTGTGTTTTCGCACCAAAGCAGCTAGTAATTGTGGTTGGTGAAGAAAGAATCGCCTTGGCTTCTGCTTTCTGGGTTGAAAGATAAGAACTTTTAGCACCACAACGCAGCCAAAAGAGTAAAGTAATTCTGGTGGAAGAATCACCTTGTTGTTTCTGCTTTTTCCTTTCAACCATAACCCACAGACCTTGATTCATGATGTAAGCATTGGAACCTGTGCTGCTGATTTTAGTGTGGAAAAGCATAAGGGAACGCAAAGCAGCAGAAACCCCCTTCACATCCCTTACAATTTTCCCCCGATATCCCTTAATTACCATCAGGTTCCGTATTTACACATGGCCGTTATGTGAATCCAAGAATCCAAAGTTTTCGAAACTTTGGCCCATGTCCCTGCAGAGCGTGGCAACCTCACCCGTCAAGTTCCTTTCCCTTCTCACCCAACCAGTCCTACTCTCAGAATCTCCGAGTAACACAAACACATATCTACCCATAGAAACATAACACCGATTTGAAATCACCACCCCGAGTGACAGATTTTCATTCTGACATGGGGGCTATGGTCCGATTATGATACTTATACGATGCCAAATTATCTTTTATCTGTAAAAAAGTCACAAAATTTTCGCAATTATGGGAATAAGAATCTCAGTGGTGCCTCGCGTGCATGCACAGCAGAGAAGGGGGGGGGGGGGACGAAAAAAGATGAAAAAAAACAGCATCCTCTGGTTACCTGCCTCTGCCTGTCTTGTGCTAAACCCCAAAATAAAAATAACTATCATTTGACAATGCCAATGTTTGCAAAGCCGAGGACACATACAGGTAGTATGACATCTCCCCACCTGAGTACTTCTTGTTTCCCCAGCGCTGTTGCCTCTATGTTACACTTGCTACCTATTTTGGTAGAAAGGATAGAAAGGGGGAAGGATAGAAGGAAAACAAAAAAATTTTCGTAGGAAGGGAAGGAAAAAACAAGACAGAAAAGACAAGGAAAAGGAAGAAGGGAAAAAAAGTGGTTTGCAAAGCTCTCCCAAATTCACCGGTATACATCATTCGGGTATGTCCATGTTTCCCGACACAAACACAACCATGAAACAAAAACCATAACCAACTCCCCTATATTAAAGAAAAGAAAGAGAAAAAAGAAGAACAAAAAAAAAGGAAACAAGAACCAAGGGAAAGAAAAAAGAACAAAAAAGAACCAGCCAAAAGAGAAGAAAGAACAGCATTATTTTACCACCACACCACACCCCATACCTGCACATGTCCACGGGACACCTTCTGGTCGGGGGTGTGAGGGAGTACATGTTGCCAATGATCTGGCGAGCCATCTTGCGTGTTGTCTCGGTTGACGTGGTCCTGGAAGAAGGCGCCCTGGATGACCGGCCATCCATCATTGATCCAGCACAATGATGAGGGCCCCAGGCGAAGCTTCGGGGGAAATCCACAAAGTGGACAAAACGTGGGGCCAGCGACCGATGGGATGTCAGGACGTTGCGTCAGCTTGGTCGGCTCCCTGGAGGGCTCCCACAGGGTCGGCACTATGGCTGCAACAGTAAAAAAGAGGGGAGGAGGGAGGAAGGAGGAGAATTAGGAATTTTAGGAGGAGGGGGGAATTTTAAGAATAATTCGTTGTGAGTTTTTTAAGAATAATTCTGTTAGTATTTTGAATAATTCTTATAAAGACTTTCAAGAATAATCTTAATACTGTCCATGAGTTAATTGCATTTTACTTTAATTTGTATGGTCCCTTATCAACAGCTGCATTTCATTTTTTTTTAAACAAACCTTGTTTGCGCGGATTGATATGAGACGAGGAAGGATTAACGGGTGTTTTTGCTTGGCTCGTTTCTTTGTTTACATTGTCCTAAATGGTGTTTGTTTTCACCCCTGAGCGTGAAAAGGGAAAAATCAGGCATTTGTTTTGTGTTTAGTGCTTGTAAGTCTGTATGTCTTGCAGACCATAATTTACTTTATTTTTTAAAATTTGCTCAAATTTCCGGCCCTCAGTCACCCGACCTTTAAATTAAAGCTAATTCTTCCCGAGTCCAACAAAAACAAGGACAAGGTTTTACCATGATGATTTATGAATTGATAGATCGAGTGAAGGATCATGTAACAAAACTTCTGATGTTGATGATGATTTTGTTTGAATTTATAACACTGTGATGACAAACACAGCCAGAGTAGTGACAATGATATCTACAATTATAAAATGAATTGATTGTGTTAAAAAATGATGATGATGGCGAGATGATATGTGGGATGATGGAGGGATGTGATTTGATATGTGATGATGATGATTGTGATGTGGACATATCAATAGTGATACCTGATTTAGGTGATTATTCACCGCACGACGCACACAATAAAAAACAAAAAAATTAACAATTATTTTTTAAGTGGCAAAACAAAAAAAAAAAAAAAAAAAAAAAAAAAAAAAAAAAAAAAAAAAAAAAATGTGGGGGGTGGCTGGCAAATGTCATAAAAAAAAAAAAATTAAACAAATATTATGCTGATGGTTGATGGGGGCAAAATGTCATTGATCATGGTTCAGTTAGGTCACGTTTGTGTACTTTTCTAACAGGACCCTTTCAGAAAAATGTAGGAAAAATTAGTCTTCAAAAAAAACAAAAAAAAACACACATCATAATACAAATAAAAGACAAGAATTTACACTTAGGGCACACAAAAACATAGTCTGATGAAAACCTCATATCTACTCCCTACTCTCACCCCTTCTTCAATCATTTTCCATTGCCCCCCCCCCCCCCCAACAAACAACGTACAGTACAATGGCCTCTCCTTTGTCGGTTAGGTTCACCTTGGGATTTTTTCCAGGGTGTTTCTGATGACAGAGCCAATCTGTTTTTTGAAGAGAGCACTGCATGGGAATCCAGGTTCGCACTTTGGCGTGGGAGTCGGTCAGCACACTCGGTCAGAGTTTTGGGCAAGGATGCTGGGGCCAGACAGGCAGACAGCTCCTTGGGGGCACAGTACGCCATGGCCCCAGGAGTTCACGAGCCTTGAGCACTCACACTGCACCAACATTGGTACACTGCAGCACGACACAGAGAAAAAGAAAAGCCAATGGTCACCAACCAGTCCTGTGGAAAACATCACTACCAAAACCCCCACGCCTTTGCTGACAAGCCCGAAGCAGCATGGAAACGCCCACCCCATGGCCCCTAACTTCCTACAGTTTTTATTGAGCTGAAACTGTCTCGGACTGAAACACACACAACACACATTTACTTCCAAATGTGCTACACCAAATTACTGTGGCGCTTGCTGAACACCACGTTCATGGCAGAGAATCAAATAATCAAAAAGAGAGAGAGAAATCAAAGGCGCTGGTTCACTGACAATTCTTCAGAGGAAAAAAAGTAGAAGTAAGAACACTGAGATGTTGATATTGATTCTACAAGAAGAACTGTGTTAAAAAACTCTGGCGGGGATTTGGTGGATATTTGGGGTGGATGATTAGATCCAGGACAGAGGAAAACAAAACACCTGACTATTTTTTTTTTTTTTTTAATTTTTAATCTATAAATTCCAACGATGTGACTGATTCACTGACTGAGGTGAATCTACAAGAAAATGGTTCTAACTCTGGTATGTGGATTTAGATCCAGGACCATGCGGAAACACTGATATAAAATTTTTTTTTTTTTTAATATATAATTCCAAGCCGATGATTGATTTCCTGACAAGCTTCATATCACCTTTTTACACCTGTACTAACATAAATATCTGTCTTTCAACTCTAAATAAAACTATTCGCCTCTATTCTCCTATCCTTTCAACCCACAGTCATACCAGATTATGAAATCAAAAACTTTGAGAAGAAACTGGCACTGCAATGACAAATGAATATGAACATAATAATATGGAAAGAATAAATAACACATGAACAGTTTTGCGATTTGCGAAATCATGACAAAGCATAGACAATAGAGTAGAAAGTATTCATGGCCTTTCTAGAGTTTCAGGAAGGAAACTAATATGATGTACGTAGCCAAATAGAAATACCCAGATCATCACATACAGTTCAAACCCATTCACCACAGAGGGTGTACCAAAATATTATAAAAATTATTTAAAAAAAGAATAAATTTAAATAAAAAATTTATTTTATAATAAATAAACAATTAGTAATTTTAAATATATAAAAAAATGCATTAAAACATTTTTAATTTTATAAATTATATTATTTTATTATTTAAAAATGCATAAATAAAAATTAAAAATTTAATTATTAAATTTTTTTAAAATTTTATAAAAACATTTTTTTAATTAATATTATAATTAAAATTATTTATATTTAAAATATTTTTAAATATTAAACATCTAGGAAAAAAACCATCTGGAACCCTCTGTGAGCCTCTTAACACTTTGGGGATGATTTTTTAGGACTTTAAAGAAAGAAAGAAAAAAAGGGAAAAAGAAAAGAAAAAACAAAAAAAAAAAGAAGATTAAAAGGAAGAAGAAAAAAAGAAAAAGAAAAGTTTAAAGGAGAGAGAAAAGAAAAAGGAAATTCTGGAAATATAATCACTTTCTTCATCTTAATATCAGTCATGGACCTCAACAGTCCAGATCGTTATTCAAACACCTTATATAGAGTAAAATCTACAAAGCAAAAAATGTGTTTTGCTGGGGGTGTTTGTCAAACTTCCTCGGTTTGTAACAATCATTGCAAGTATCTCCTTCCAGTGCAACCAAAAAAGCCCATGGTATTCTCCACCATTTCTACAAACCCTGAATGAACCTCTGTCATCAGTCTGTACTTAGAGATGGCTGGTGGGAAACATTCTGAATCAAAGGAAAACAAAAATGTCACTGAATGTTTGTATGAAACAAATACATAAATCATGGGGAAAAAATGTTAATTTAATATTTAATTTTATAAAATATCTTTTATGTTTTTTTTTAATGTATTTTAAAGGTTACCTCTGCTTTTGTCCTGCAGGGAAATTCTTCTTCCAGTCCTCGCAGGAAGAAGGAGAAGGGTAACACAGTTGAACCCCATGGGCACTGAGGTTGTTGGTTTTTTTTAAGCATCACTGCTGGGGCACGCACACACTCGTCGCAGCAGAAGCAGCAGCTGCACAGCAGCCCACAGGTTTAGCGTTTGGAATGGGATTTGTGCAGTGCCTCTTCATTACGACAACACGAACTACCAACACCACACAAACAACACACCACCACAAACAGCTATGTGTTATATGTGCTTTGTGAGGAAATTGGGTAAATGTATAATTCAACCTACTACAGGCTTCTCTCAAGTGAAAAAGTGGAAGAAAAAGACCTCTATCTAACTTTGCCATACTGTTCATAGTTACATTAAAGTTTACACGGTTTTGTATTTCGGATATCTATCAAATGCTTTTTCACAAAAACATAGGTCTGGAAAACTACGCCATTTAGTGTGATTTTAGGAGCCCAGAAATGAAAGATGGGAGAGAGACGAAAAGAGAGAGCAGAGACCCCAGGAATACAAAGAGCAAAGAGAAGAAGGGAGACCAAGACAGACAGAACAGCCAGACAGAGAACAAGACCGCAGGACAGAACGATGGACACAGACAGACGAAAGTTAGTGGGAGGATTAGGATTTCTATAATATAGGATTTAGGTAAGTAAGAAAACGTGGGGGAAGGAGTAATTATTAGATAGGATATTATTATAACAGCAAGAAAAACAGAAACCCGAAAAGAAAACTGTTGAATATTATTTGTAATCACAAACCACACTCTAGTAAACTGGGGTACCACCTCTCTCACTACTGGGTTTCCATCGCCATACCAGAATCACGCATGCAGTTTTTACCCTTAGCCAATCAGTTCTCCTCCCTATTCACTCACCACACATACACAGCTTGGGGATTAACCAATATAAACCCAAATAATCAATGCCAACATCAGGGGTGCCTGATTCTCTGTAGGATGCCAGAACAAAGGGTCATGGAACTGGTCAATCCAAGGTTCAAATCCTCTATGCACAAGCACTTACACAGAAGAAACATGTTTAGCTGAGCTGTGAAGTCTCGTCAAAGAGGAGGAAGCATTTTTCCGCAGTCGACCAGGGATGCTAGAGAAGTTGGGGGTGGGTGGGGGTGGGGTGGGGATCAGAGTCGCGGGTCAGGGATTTAATGTGGCCCGAGTTCAGAGGCTATGATGGTGCACATTCCTCACAGTCCACACAGGAAAGCCCAGCCCGACTGGTCAATATTTGCCAACCAAAAAGAGACTTAAAAAACAAAAATAAAGCTGCGGGAAGGCAGTGTGCATCAACTCCCATCCATTAACACTCACATGATTACCATCAATGTCAATGCCAAGCTGAAGAGTCTTGTTCTTTTCCTGATTGTTTTTCATCTGCCTGTAAGTCTCATTTCCGTTGGTGGAAGCATTTTTAGCAGAGCTGGAAAGTTTCACTTCATATAGAAAGTATTTCTAACTATACTGTATCTCACTTAACATGCAGAAAACATTTAGCTACACTGAAAAGTCATGGTGAAAGGAACCCATTTTCAGCCATACTGAAAAGTTTCGCTTGGTTGGAAAACACATTTTCAGCTGTGATAAAGCATCTCATTAGGGTGGTGGACCACTGAAACTTGTCACTACTAGTAAAAGAAAAGAGCTTCCTCCACCTAAGTGGGGATTTACAATACAGCTACAAGTGCCTCCTCCACTTGTCTTTATTCTAAATAAAAGAGTCTCTTACAACTGGTTCTCTTGCTGCAAGTTATACCATTCCAGCTCTTACACCACTGTGACCTGATCATTTGGCAGTGAGACAGCAACCAATGGAATTGACTCCACTCTTACACCACTGTGACCTGATCACTTGGCAGTGAGACAGCAACCAATGGAATTGACTCTTACACCACTGTGACCTGATCATTTGGCAGTTAGAAACCATTGAAAATGACTCTATCTGTTCATTCCAAAGCATCTATTAACCAGCAGGATTTTATGTTAATGACAGAACTGACCGATTTGTATGTCTGGGTATGGTCATGACGCAGCCTGAGCTTTGTGCACTGCGCCAGGCTTGACGCCACAGCAACGCCTTCAGACCTACACCTGCCCCCCTCCCCCACCCACTACACACACACACACACACACACACACACACACACACCTTCTCTCTTGCGAGGGGTTCTTTTTGTCCTGGATGGCAGCAGTCAGGTTGTCCATGACCTGCTGCTGTTTGAGGGCCAGGATGCCCATCCCCTTGATCAACCCCCCAGGCCGCCCGTAACGCCGCGCGCCGCGCCGCTCCCCGTAGTTCTCCGACTCCAGTAGGAGGGTCTGGAGCCGCCCCACCAGCTCCGGCGCCCCCCCTGCTTGATGGAGGGTACCAGGGGAGGCAAGCAGTTGGCTACGGCTTCTTGCACCTGTGAGAGAGAGAAAGTGGAGCAGTGAGGGACAGCGTTGGTCAAGGAAGAGAATGGTCTAGATGTGTGTGTGTGTTTTATGTGTGTGTAGATGATCAACTCTGTGTGTGTGTGTGTGTGTGTGTGTTTGTGTGTGTGTGTGTGTGAACAAAGCATGCATGTGAGCCAGTGCATGCTTATCAGTCCTTTCAGTAGTGTGCACAGATCACACAGAGTTATACCTAAAAACGAACCTCTTCCGCTGTTACCTACCTCCTGTGAAGGAGTGGACAGAGCCGAAATCAACTGGGCAACGATCGGCTTGACCTTAGGGTTGTCCGTTTCCAGGTGATGGGCCAGGTTGCCCATGAGGATGACGATGCTCTGACGCACGGTGTCATTGCTGGCAGTGTCTGGCGCCGTGGCCAGGAAGGTCTCAAAAACCGGCAGCAGCAGGCCCACTTTCTCCTGTTCAGGGGAACATTGGTTACAGATCATGGCTGGGAGCTCCTCTAAATACCAAAATATAAGCAGAAAAGGAAGCAGAACAAGGTAGCGTGGGTGAGGACGGGGTGGTGTAGGAAGTGACTACTGAAACTAAGCTGGACTTGAAAAGAAAACTCTACTACTGTTGTGTGTCATGCTGGGAAAAAAATTGCTCTACTGAAACATTTTCTTTCAAACTAAACTGAACTTGAAGAGAAAACACTATTGGTATTAGGTCATGCTGAAAATTTGCCTATCGTAACAATTTCTTTAACTCTTTCCCTACAAACGCCAGCAGAGCTACTCTTTCCAAATGCACCCCTACCACAGCTGCACAACCACTGCCTACACAGAATATTTAGCATTTGTTTTTTTTTCCTAGTAATGTTTCCATTCCCATGTTCTGCATAGATTTCTGTACAACATGTCCTGTCATGTGTTCACTATCTGTCCTGTAAAAATTTCCTCACAAGATGTCCTAGTATGTGTAAACTAAATACCCTGTAAATGCCCTGTACAATATGTCCTGTAACGTATCCACATGATGCCCTGTGAATATTTCGACATAATATGACCTGAAACGTATCTCCTACATGTCCAGTAATGATTTTCCACACAATATATCATGTAATGTATCCACTAGCCTTTGTCCTGTGCAGGTTTTCACAGAATGTGTTCTATAACATTGTCCATACAATATTTCCTGCATCATATTCACCAAAACTTGTCCTGTAAAGATTTCCATAAACGTTCTGCAGAAATTTTTTCATACACACTATGTCCATGTATCCATGACTGCTTGTCCTATAAAGATTTCTACATAATATGTTCTAAAAGATATCTACACAATGTATCCTGTAATGTTTCTTGACAACTTGTCCTACAAAGGGTTCCGCTGTGTATCCTGTAAAGATTTCCACTCAATGTTTCTTGTGCGTCATTCGCCACAACTTGTCCTGTAGTGATTTCTACATGATCATGCTCGGCAATGTGTTCACAACAAAGTTGTCCTGTAAAAGGTCCACTAAAAAACCTGACCTGTTAAGAATTCCACAAAGTTTGTCATGTAATAGGTCCATCACAAGTTCTTCTGAGATTACAGCAATGTGTCCTGTTAAAAAAAAAAAAAATCCACAATACACTTGCCTAACTACAGTTCAACAAAACATTTCTTACCTCACCATCAAAATGATAAAAGACATTTAAAAAAAAAAAGATTTTAGACTTCAAATAATTCCCTACAGAAAAAAAAAAAAAAAGCCTGACACGTATCCAGCAGTAATCCTAACAGTACTCCTCCAGACCGACCCCCCCCCCCCCCCCCCCCCACACCTCCATTCCCTCTCCTCACCCCACCCTCCACCTCACCTTGCCATGCGCAGTGATAGCAGCCAAGGCGGCATCTCGCATGTGCGACCTGACTTCTGGTGAGCGGTCGCCCAGTGCCTTGGGCACGTAGAAATCAAACAGCTTGCCGATCTCCTCCTGGGGCAACAAGGGAGCGATCTGTGCCAGGGTCAAGGCCACGCCTGAACGAGCTGGCCACTGATCTGGGGGCTGCTCCTCCATTTTGCGTCCCAGCGGGTCCACTTTGGTGGTGGGAGCTGGAGGAAGGGAGACAACAGCCAAAAGAAAAGTTGCAGGAATTATCATAATATAGTCATTAGATGCAGGAATTATCATATTGGCATTAAAATGTTGCAGGAATGATGATCATATGTTTTCGTTGTAAAAGTTGCAGGAACTATTGAACAATCATTTGATGAAAAGTTGCAGAAACCTATTTTACATTCATTAGAAATGATGACAAATGAGTCACTACAAACTCCTTCGAAGCTCTCTCTAGCTGCAAAAGTCAATATCTGCATAAACACAATGATTCATGCAGGAAACATCGTTCACACACCCACAAAGATAACTCTAAAGGAGCTGTTATACATCTTTGTTGTACCAGTCAACTCATAAATAATAATAATAATGTTAATTTATATAGCACCTCTTCTCTAAAAATTAGGACTCTAAGCGCTTGACCATAACCAACAACATACAAGCACACCACACACCACGCACGCACACAATGCACAAGCACAACCACACACCCACGTTCAGACACACACACATGCATGCAAGCACAGACTCACATCAACACAGTCTGCATGCATAAGCGACACAACCACCAGGCACTCACGCGTGCATGCAAAAACCCACTCTGACACTCAGAAGGTGGATTGGGAAGTGAGGGGTGGGTGGGGGGGAGGTTACGACTGATGAAAGAAATTTGTTTTAACTTAATGGCAGATTTGAACGAAGAGGGTGAAGGTAGGTGTCTGACACTGATGGGAAGTGTATTCCAGACAGTTTTGGTCCTTGGAAGGAGAGAGAACGCTGACGAAAAGATTTGTTCTGACAAGATGGAATGCACAAGAGTGGCTATCGGCACAGGAACAAAGCTGACAGGATGGGGTATAGACCGTTGAGGATGATAAAGATGTATTTGGTCTGTTACCAGAAACAGAAGAGAAACCGATAGAAGCTAGCTTTTAGTCAATTCGACTCTGGATTGGAAGCCAGTGGAGGGACTGCAACAGAGGAGTGACATGTTGACGTTTAGATGCTTTGCAAGCAAGCCTGGCAGCGCTATTCTGAACCTTCTGCAGTGTATTGAGTAGTTGGTAACTTGGAGAGCCAGCCAAGAGACTGTTGCAGTAGTCCAACCTTGAGAGAAATTGGGAACAAACCAGAGTTTTTGTGGCTTCAATGGAAAGGAAGCGTCTGACTGAACTGATCTTATGTATTTCAAGATATGCTACCTTACAAACATTAGACACGCGGTGCTTGAAAAAAGGATCGAATCAAAAGTCACACCAAGGTTACAAGCCTAGGATGAGAATTCAATATCAGAACTTCCAATACTGATGGAAGAGTTTTCAGTTTTCAGTTTCATCAAGGAGAGCGTCACTGCGTGCGGACTAGTCCATATATGCTACACCACATCCGCTAAGTTTTTTTGAGACCACACTACGCATGATTTGAAGCTGATGAATAAATGAATTAACAACAAAGATTAGACAACTGAAGACGAGGGTCTCGTGGCTATGACTCAGCGGACGTCTGACCTACGCATTAGCCCCAATGCGCTGGTCAGACCTTGAGTGCCTACCTACCATTTTTTTTTTTTTTTTTTTTTTTATGTACATGTGCGTGTGAGATGTGTCGCATGTGCCCATGTGTGTGTTGTGGCGCGCACGCACGTGTGTGTGTATGTGTGTGTGTGTGTGTGTATGTGTGTGTGTGTGTATGTGTGTGTGTGTGCGTGCGTGTGCAGAACTTCTTGCGTGTGCATATGTGGTGTGTGTGTGTGTAGTGTGTGTATGTGTGTGTGTGCGTGTGTAATTTGTGGGTTGTGTGTAGCACACGTATATACATATATGCTATAGTGTACATATCTGTGTGTATGAGTGTGTCTTTGTATTGGGCATGTCTGCATGTGCTTGTGTGTGTGCCATTTGTGCGCTTATGTGTATGCGTGTGTGTGCGCGCGCCTGTCAGTGTGGCCATGCACATGGTGTATGTTTTGTGGGTATGAGCAAGCGAATGTACGCACACACATTCGTATGTGTGCGTGTGTGTGTGTGTGAGAGCGCGCATGCGCCGTGTGTGTGTGTGCAATGTGCATGCGTGCGTGCGTGTTACGACTGCATGCGTGAATATTCAGAAGATGACTTAGGAAACAAGAACAAGACCATCAATTACAACTATAAGTGCGCACGCACTCTTGCACGCACACATACATACACATAACAATAAGAACAACAACTCCTCCCCCTCAAACACATCCCACGCACACACCCCCACACGTGTGCGCAGCGTACGCACACACACACATGTGCACACACACACCACACACACACACTCTCTCTACACACTCACACACACACCTGACGCTTTCACACACGTTTTGTGGACTCTCTAATTAATATGCTTGCATTACCCCACTGATGAATACACACACACACACACACACACACACACACACACGCACACACACGCACTCCTCTTCCACACACACTCACACACCAACGACTGCACACTCATGAATGTCCATGAACACTAGATGGAAGAAGGGAGGGAGGGAGATGACCTTGGAGTTTGGGAGGAGCAAGGAGAAGAACTTCAGTTTTTGTCGTCATTCAGCTGCAACTTATTCAAAGTCATCTCTATTTCTTTAAATCTTGGGAACAGCTTTGAACATCACTGATGGCATCCTTGAGTTCAGATACAGTGCTTGACTTGTGCATCTGAGTGTCATCACAGCAAAATTCATGCAGCAATGAGTGTGATCGATAATGTCTGACACAGGTCTGACATACATGCAAACAGAGCTGGCGCCCAAGGATGGACCCTTGTGGAACACCCCAGGTTAACCTTTACCAGCCGTGTCGGCCAATAGAGCACAAACAGGATTTCTCTCCCGTGTGCCATGTCATGCCAGGTCGAATGACAGACAGACAGCAGTACGTTCTGCCGTGTCATCCACTATCGCATGACAGGAACACAAAAAAATTCCTACACTTTCTAGAAAATGATCCAAAGAAAATAAGCTCTGTAACTAGTCTTGGGGATGTTGGAGCGAGTTTTAGACCATACTTTCAGTGGCCTGTTGTGAACTTGGCTGACCCCAGGAGCTTTGAAACAAAGAAACTGGCGGCACCGGCACCGCAGGCGGCACGTATTTCCTGTGCCAGTAAAAATGTCGGTCAGGCAAGGGGTGGTAGCGATTTCTCCCTCAATGAACCGCTTGAGATCATATTACAAAGTGGATCTGGTGATGAGGGGAGTGAAAGAGAGAGAGAAAACTACTTGAAGGAGAAGAGGAAAGTGAATTGTTTTGAAGATGCAGCCATCCCTTCATCTTCTGATTTGGTGTTGTAAAAGAACGGAATAGAATGAAAACAAAGCATTTTTCTTCTACTTATCAGACATGCTTTTCAACTTTTCAACGCACAGTTGTGTGTACACATTGAAAGTAAATGATTTGAAATTGCTATTTTCGATTAGTTGAGTGTTTGTTCTTTCCCTTGAGACCTAAACACAAGGCTGTCAGTTGTCGTCTAGCAAACGTAAAAATAATTAAAAAGTGGCCAAATATGTGCGTCGGCAGGGAGTGAGCGCTATGCGCGAGCGTGCGGGCGGCAGGGAAATCGTGCTGTCCGTGCCGCTCGGTCAAAAACGGCGTGGGATAGTATTAAAGCTGTAGGGATGAAGAAAGACCATTTACAACAATTTGCCTGGGAACGATCGCTGAGGCTGGACCTAACCCGCAAGCAAGAGTGCCCTGAATGCCAAATGAAGTTTGGAGTCCAAAAAGGAGAACATCATGACCGATGTGTGTCAAATGCTGCAGAAAGGTCTAAAAAGCGAGGGAAGAGGCCCGCGGCACTCGTCATTATTAAGGGCAAAAAGCAGATTGTTTACAACTTTCAGGAGAGTGGTCTCTGTGCTATGGCCAGCCCTGTAAGCAGACTGTTGACGGTCATTCAACTCATTCCGAGTCAGTTGAGCGGAGAGCTGAGCAAGTACGATTTTCTCAAGGACCTTTGCAAAGAAGAGGAGATTTGACACAGGTCTGTAATTTTTGAGTGAATCTGGATCCAGGGAGGGCTTTTTGAGAAATGGACGAACAACAGCAGATTGGGTATTCTGGGGAAAGACACCAGACGAGAGGAAGCTTTGGTTTAATAACTTGGGTTATGAAGGGGAGCAAAACATCAATACAGTAGAACAGGATGGATGCAGGCAATGGGTCCAGGTCACAATGATTTTTCTATGCAAAACTAACTGTCACTTTCCTTACATCATTCTTGGTCACAGAACTGAAAACAGTCAAAGTTGGCCTGAAAAAGAACAATCACTATCAAGAGGGGATCCAGGGAAATTTGAACTGTCCAAATTGTCTCCAACTGTTTTGAGAAGAGGATGGGAGTTCTGGAAGGAGAGAAACAGAACTCGTAACAACAAACCAACAAACCAATGACAACCCTGGATATGCAAGAACAGCTCTCATATCTAGACCTCCTGTCCAAACGTACATTCAGGCCACATCTTTCTTGACCAAAACACAATTCTGGTCCAAGTGGTCAGCAGCACTTCAACTTTCCTCCGCACTTCTTGGGACAACCGACTTTTGACCCTGATCTTCTTTCTTTTGGATTTGTCCTCTCTCTTCCTCCTCCATTATCTGGGAGAAAAGGGGAACTCTTTCTTAGACTAAGTTGCAAACAGCAAAAGTCCTGCAAGCCCACTTAAACAGATTTGGTCCGTATCAAGAAAGAAGCAGCCAGAGGCGTTTCTTTGAACGAACAAGTATTTTTCAAAAAACACATTTCAGTCGGCAGATTCCTAGCAGGCAAGCAGGAACAGACTCACGTAGAGGCGTTGCTGGTAGAGGTCGAGGAGCTGATTGAGGGACGTCAGGCACATACTGGGAGTGGTCCTTCAGCACCTGGGCCAGGGTGAGGGCGCAGGCCTTCCTGATGATTGTCCACATCGTGTTCGACATCCTCCATCACTGCCTCGTGAAAGTCTGTCCATGGGACTCTCCAGATCCAGTTTCCGTACGCAGTCTGCCCCCAAAACAAGTCACATCCAACATCATAGCATCGTTCTCACCATCTTCGGTGATTACATCATGTAACTCCTTGGCACAATTATCACCTCCCCTCCCCTCCCCCATCCTCCAGGTCAGGTGTCTGGGGTTTTGACAACCAGTCCACCATTTCCACTCTGAGAACTATAGGACTCTCTTTGCCACCTGAGTAACTGTCATGAAATGAAAGAGCCTCTATGGACACTCTATACCACCTGCATAAACTCACTCAAGTGCAGGGGCCTCTATGGATTCTCTACACACAACTGTGTATCCGTCACTGAAGGAATCTCTATGGATTCTCTACACCACCTGTGTAACGGTCACTGAAGTGAAAGAGTCTCTATGAACTCTCTATACCACCTGTGTAACTGTCACTGAAGTGAAGGAGTTTCTATAGACTCTCTATTCCACCTGTGTAACTGTCATAAGTGAAAGAGTCTCTATAGACTCTCTATACCACCTGTGTAACTGTGTCAATAAGTGAAACAGTCTCTATAGACTCTCCATATCACCTGTATAACTGTCAAGAAGTGGAGGAGTCTCTATAGACTCTCTCTGTCACCTGTGTAACTGTCAACGAACTGAAGCAGCTCTCAATTACTCTCCATACCATCTATGGGGCTATCACTAAATAAAGAAACCCCATGGGACTCTCTACACCAGTGGGACTCTCTATCACTGAAGTGAATAACCCCCACAGATTCTTTATACCATCTGAGGGGCTATCACTGCAATGAAGAAGCCCCTTACACCTGTGGGACTCTCTATCACTGAAGTGAATAACCCCCCGCAGATTCTTTATACCATTTGAGGAGCTATCACTGCAATGAAGAAGCCCCTTACACCTGTGGGACTCTCTATCACTGAAGTGAAGGATCCCACATGATTCTGTACTTCTGGTGGAACTCTCTATCACCGAAGTGAAGGACTGCTGACCTGTACAGGACAAAGGAGACACACAATGAAAGGAGATTGCAGAGCACAGAAGCATCTGCCAGTGGAATATGCAAATATAAGCACACAAGCGAAGAAGGCTTGCATGGACACGAGCCACATGACAAGACAGGTGGACACTCACCTTTCAGCTACCTGGCGAACGGACTCCTCCTGGTCATTGCAAGCGATCCAGACTCGCTTGGCGATGCGCATGGCCACCTCATAATCATCGTCCACTTCGGGTAACACTTCGTACAGCTGGCGCAGAGACTGTAACACGCAAAAACTACAGCAATGAATCGCAACATAATACACACATGGCTACAGCTTTGATTCATAGTGTAAACACACACAGACTACCTATGATGTACAGTTTAACATATTCACAACTGCAGGTATGAATCATAGTGCAGCACACAACAGCAGCTTCTTAATTCACAAGGTAACAGACTCATATTTCCAGCTATGATTCGTAGCACCACACATACGCACAACTGTAAACTTTGATTCATGGTGTAACACACATAACCAGAGCTATGACTGATAGTGTAACATAAATACATAGCTACAACCTTTGCTTGACAGTTCAACACACACAACTTCAGCTATGACTGATTGTGTAACACACAAAACTTCTTTTATGATTGATAGTGTAACACACACAGTTTGACTAGGACTGGATAGTGTAACAAACATACATAGCTACATCAATTCCATGATCGACAGTGTCACACACATTCAGCAACAGCTATCTCACACACATACAATCACACACACACACACACACACACACACACACCACAAACCACACACCTATGATTGATAGCAAACAAGATTTCCCACACATGCAAAATGCACACTATTCATCTTTTATAAAACAGAAAAAAAAAACTCTGGATGCATTCACTGCTCAGTTTCTGCTGAAGCATGTCTGCCTCTGACTCACAGCAGCAGTGGCATCCACAAGGCCAGTACAGAGGAAGCATCGCAATGTGAGAGAGTGAGGACACCTGCTGTCCCCCATCTACCCTCTCACACAGCAACTGTGTCAACAGAGGAACCTTCGCAGAGTGAAGTCAACTTAAGTGCAGACCCAAGCTGTCCCATCTTTTGCTCAGTTGACGACACAGCGGCAGTGTCAACAACGATGCCGATACAGAGGTTGCATCGCAGTATAAAATCAACTGATACAAAAGCTAAGAGCAGACACCTGGCCTGCCGACACTTGATGAGAAGAAGCTCTATGGATCTGTGGAGGGCCTCCACCATATTGCAGCCTTCGTCAGTGCCTCTGGGGTTCCTGTCTATAAAGGTAAGGTAATGTTGCTTATAGCCCAGCTGACCAAAAAGGGCCATGTCAGGGCTGTCACCATGTTAAAGTCAACTCACAAGTCTTAAAAAAAAATTGTTTTAACTCATTCACACAACTCTTTTAAAATACACCATGTATGTCAGCAGAACAACTTCCACACTAGAAGCCCTACAAAGATGTCTGCTCGAAATGGAACGACTTGCCAGCATTTCCACAAGAAAGTCTGCAAATGGTCCTGAACAGTCCAACACAATCTTTTGTTGGTGTTTTTTATTGGCTGAGCCATATTACCTGCCTTCCTCCGTCAAGAGTGGCCCACCAGACCCCTCAAGGAATGAGGAGGGCGAGGCCACCCAAAAATGACCTGGCATCTGACCATCCAGCCTATAATCCAATACGTCCACAGAAGACAAGGCAATCCAGAAATAACCGCTGACAGGTCCATCAGGAGAGCACTGATAGCTTCATCAGGAGAGCACTGATAGCTTCATGTGTAAACACAATGTAGAAGGTACAATGTTAAGCAAAGTAATGATGATGATGATGATGATGACCATGTTGATCATAAACACACAATTTGATTTTTTTTTTTTTAACCCATAATGGCACAGATCTAACAACCTACCCAGACTATAACAACAGCAACCACCAACACCACCACCACCCGTCACCCCCACCACCACCAAAACAGTAGAGCCTCACCTGCAGTGCGGCCTCCCTCACGGCAGTGCAGGGGGATTCCAGAGCTCTCAGCAGTTCCAGCACCTCGGGCTGCGTGGCAGTGGCCGCCCCGTCATCCCCCATGGCGCAGGCTGCCAGCTTCAGCAGGGCCATGGTGGCCTTTTGCTGCAGGTCCATCTCCATGGTGCCAATCACCGACAGGCACAGCGCCATCAGCTTCTGTCGTGGCAACAGCTCCGGGTCCATCTGGTGGTCAGGTCATCATGGTAACAGTGGGTTGGGACATTCCCAAGGCAAGAAATTACTAAGCGTCTGACTGTGTCAAGGTATAACAATGACTCACCTGCCGTGGTGGTTGTATCAAGTGTGAAAATGATTGCAAAGAAATGATGTCAAGGTATGCAATGATTGTGACTGGATCCTTGACCAGAAATTATTGTTTGGGACTATGCATGTAATGTAAGCCAACTGTCTGTGACAATATTCTGGTGTAGATTGATTGTGACTATACCCTGCTATAGAAATAATTTTCATGACTATACAAGGAATGCAAGTGACTGTGCTAATATTCAGGTGCAGAACCCATGTGACTATACAAAGTATGCAAGTGTTTTGCCTGTGCTAATATTCAGGTGTAGAACCCATTTGTGACCAACAAGGAATGCAAGTGACTGCCTGTGCTAATATTCAGGTGTAGAACTATAAGTACATTCTGGTATGATAATGACTGCATCTTATCAAGATTCAGAAATAATTTCAACTTCCTCAGGGCACGGAAAAGGCTCTATCAAATGTAAGGAAACAAATGTACAAACTTTCTGCCATACATGGAAATGAAGGTGTTGATATCAAGACATGAAAATGATTCTCTGTCACCATATCAAGTTTCATGAAATTATTGTGATTACACAAGCATGTGCTTCAAAGTCTGTTTCTCTCTCTCACACACACACACACACACACACACACACATTTGCTGTCCATACTACACGACATACCAAGGTCCGGGTGTCCTCAGGGAGGTCAGGAGAGCGTCGCATTTCAGCATGCAACACCACCACCAACTCGAGAGCCTCCATGCAAATAGCCGCATCCCCCTTTACCACCTGTCAATACGTTCATTTCACACAGCTCGTCAGTCCTCTGGAGGAAATTTTTCAATCACTTCTACCATTGACGTTGTTCTCTCCATATCACAACATCAACACTGACATAACAACAACATCCATACAGCAAAACCAAAAGAAATGGTTGCATCAAAACCACTCTGATCTGATTATCTACCTTTACAGAAAGAAATGGCTGCAGCAAAACCACTCTGATTCGATTATCTACCTTTACAGAAAGAAATGGCTGCAGCAAAACCACTCTGATTCGATTGTCTACCTTTACAGCTTCTGCGACTGCTACGCAACTGCCCAAGTTCCAACTGCCAACAAGTGTATACACCTCCTGGAACTCTCTGATCTTAAGTCGCCTCCTGTCTCTCTGTCTGCCGTTTTTTTCGCTCACACCTTTTGGCGAGAAATCTTTCTCAGCTTTTGGATGAATAATACAGAACTGCTTACTTTCATCTCTTTGGAAAAATAAACCAATTACTGTCAACTGCTAAAGAACCATCTTTGTTACAATGTCGATGAAAGTATCGGTGTCAGAGGAGACATACATGTAAGCAGATCAACCCATGTACAAGCTCACCATATCAGCTTGACGCTCTGCTATGCTCTCTGCTATACTCTCTGCTATATCATGAGGCCTTCTTGTGCTGGTGATACAGCTAAGTCTGCTATACTCTCTGCTATATCATGAGGCCTTCTTGTGCTGGTGATACAGCTAAGTCTGCTATACTCTCTGCTATATCATGAGGCCTTCTTGTGCTGGTGATACAGCTAAGTCTGCTATACTCTCTGCTATATCATGAGGCCTTCTTGTGCTGGTGATACAGCTAAGTCTGCTATACCCTCTGCTATATCATGAGGCCTTCTTGTGCTGGTGATACAGCTAAGTTGATAATTCATAAAAATAAAATACTAATAATCTAAAAACATGAATACAAAAAATGAAGAAACATTCTGCATTCCAAAGGACTGTTACACGTAAAGATGAAAAGATTCTACCAGACAAAAGACGATCAGAATGTCCTAGTAACAATGAAAAAATTTTAAACGCATAAAGAAGAAAGTAATGTTACAGAAAAAAATGAAACAATTCAGTCATACACACACAAAAAAGGAGAATATAAGCGTTATGATTTCAGTGAAAAGATCCTACCACACGAAAAAAAAGTCAGGATTATTACAGTAAAACTGTAAAGACACATGATCAACAAATGGAATGCTGCAGTAAAAGTTATGGTTCTACAGCATTAAAAAGTTAGGAATATAACAGCAATAATGAAAGTTTGTTATGACACAATGAAAAGATCCTGCCACAGGAAAAAAAAACAAAACAGGATATATTACAGCAAAACTGAAAAGACACATGATCAACAAATGAAATGTTGCAGTAAAAACTATGGTTCTACAGCAATAAGGAAAGATTATTATGAACAAAATGAAAATATCCTGCCACAGGAAAAAAAAACAAAACAGGAATATTAGAGCAAAAAAGTTAGGAATATAACAGCAATAATGAAAGATTACTATGTACACAATGGAAAGATCCTGCCACATGAGAAAAAAAAGACAGGAATATTAGTGTAAAACGGAAAAGACACATGATCAATGAATGGAATGTTACAGTAAACATTTTTATTCTACAGCATGAAAAAAAAAAGACAGGAATATAACAGCAACAAAGTAAGAGATTTTACCCAATGAAGAAAGAAATGTTACTCAGGCTGGAGGACAGCTGACGTGAAAAATCTCTATTTAAAAAAAAAAAAAAAAAAAAAGAAAAAAAAAAAGGCCAGGGGCCGCATAGGCCTCGGTGGGGTCCAGGGGCAATGCCCTGGTGGGAGGTCCAGAGGGACGAGACCCCCTCAGCAGTAATGGAATCTAAGCAGGGTTGACCACCTTTTCATGGTCTCTCATGATAAGCAAATTACTATGCAGGACACAAAGAAACGAAAAGAAAATAACTGCACACACAGACATACTCACACAAACGCATGCGCGTACACACACACACACACACACACACACACACACACACACACACACAGGCATGCACACTTACATGTTGTAAACGTCTAAAAAAAAAAAAAATTCTTTTTTTCAATTGGTGTTCATCTCTGGGGGACTAGAATAGCTCAGTGGTGGAGCGCCGGACTCATAATCTTGGGTGATCCTGGGGTTGCAGGTTTGAATCTCCGCCACGTCATTTTGGTACAAGGGGATTTTTCCCTAAGAGTTAACACTGGCTCTGACTCCCATTACCCAAAGAGTCCTTCGAATGAGACTATAAACTGAGATTCCGTGTGTGAATGCATGCATAACATCTTGCACACATGTAAAATCCCATCACCAACTTTCAGAAGAAAATGGTATGGATGGCACATTACACGTAGCATGCACCCTGCGTGAGAAATGGAAAGAACGAAGGAAGTAAGGAAATGAGTGAACTATATTAAACGATACTGACTGGATGACACAGGAAACGAATGAATGAAGTGCCAGGTGGCAGCTCTTCAGTCGGCACGACCCAGGTAGGCAGCCCGTTGTGTAAACGAGCGTGGATTGTAAAGCCCTTAGAGCCTGGTCTCTAGCCGAGGATAGGCTCTATGTAAGTATTCATAACAATGATATCTCACACAGGCAGGCATATAACTTGGTAATGAAAGAACAATATCCTTTATTGTGGACACAATTACTGTCACTCCCTGCAACTCATTCCTTGCTGTTCATAACCAAGCCCACCTCTGGGATACCTATGACATACCACATATCACAGTTGACACACCGTCAAAAGAAAAACCCATACATGTTTTTTATTCAAAACAAAACAAAAAAAAGGAGGGTAAATCCGACCAAGACCCCAAGTCTGCTCTATTTGCAGTTGACCAGGGCCCATGAAGGACCAACATGCTGCTTGCAGCGTCCATGCTCAAGGAACGCTCTTTACACTACAACTGGAGCAGTCACACCCTGCCATTTCTAGCTCGCACACACTTTCCAAAAATATGCTGAAAACTGCTGATTGAAACTGCTCACTTTTGCATTCTTTTCAGTCCTCTCAAATCTTCGACACCTGACAACTGTGCCTTCCTCAAACCTCTCTCCTCGATTTATGATTCATGACATGAAAGACATCATCACATTTCCTTTCAGAGACTAATTTGTCCTTGATTCACTACTAGAAAATGGCTGTACAAATCGCATTCACTTAAATATTTGCCCGCCCACCGATCCAGTCTGCTTAAACGCTGCGGTATACCATAATGACTGCCGGCCGCATTGCGTTGAACTCATTATCATGGACACCTGGACTTTAAAAAAAAAATGGATACAGTATAAGACTGGGTGATTAACGCTTGGTGATTTTTTTTTTCAGCGAATATTTCTTTCGTGGATGCTTGCTTTTCTTATCTCTGAAAATCAGGTGGTTTTTCACAGAAAATCCTCCGATCCAAGCAGAGTTCTCCAGCCTGGCTAACAGCAGCAAGCAAAAGATGGAATCATAAGAGAGTTTGAATGTTACTTTAACAGGAAAACATTCTACTACATGGAGACATTAGATCAACCTTATGTTACCCAGATTTAACCTGGATGGAGCAAGATGATCTGCATGTATTTTTCAAAAAAAGAAAAAAAACATATTTAAAAAAAAAAAAAAAAAAAAATAAAAAAAAACTGTCTGCTGTGACGGGAAACAAAGCGGATTCTTCCTTTCTTGTCCTTTTTAGCTGGGATTTTCGCCACTGCCTGAACCTATTAACAACCATCTCAAGATGAATAGATGATAAAGTAGTCTTTGCAATTCACACTTTGATTTCCACCTCAATGCACTCTGTGAATGTGCAGCATGAAGCACTGAAGTAGCAATGAAAAAATGTTATCACAAAAGATTCTATCGCATAAAAGGCAAGAACTTTACAGAAGCAATGAAAAAAATTCTATCACATAAAAGAAGGCAAGAATGTTACAGTAGCAAGAAAAAAGATTCTACTGCATAAGAAAGGCAAGAACTTTGCAGAAGTAAGAAAAAGATTCTACGGCATAAAAGAAGGCAGAACATTACAGTAGCAATGAAAAGATTCTATCACATGAAAGAAGGCAAGAACATTACAGTAGCAATGAAAAGATTCTATCACTGAAAGAAGGCAAGAACATTACAGTAGCAATGAAAAGATTCTATCACATGAAAGAGGACAGAACGATGCAGTAACAAGGAAAAGATTCTGCAACATGAAAGTAGACAGAAATACGATAGTAACCAGGAAAAGATTTCCCATATGGAAGAAGAAAGGAATGGGTACTGAACAAGTAAAAAGATTTTTCATATGAAAGACAGGAGAAAGGTTACATTAACAAAGGAGAGGTTCCACAACTTATATGTGCTACACCAACTTCTGGAAGCAAGAAATAATCTCCAAGGTGACAAGAACGATTCAATCATATGTGCAAGCATTCACACACACACACACACACACACACACACACAATCAAGAAATCTGAACAAGTTTCTATGAATAACTAATTTTCTACTGATTACAAAATCAAGTTATTCATAATATTTATGAAGGCACTTTGAAGTTTTGGTGATCTGGTGGTAGAGGTGAACAGTTCTCTCTATTACTGCTAAACCTGCTATGACGTATCTATCCTGCACTGTTTATAAGGCATCTTGCACATTCTCTAAATACAACCATATTTTCCTTAAAGAAACTGGTTGCTGACACATAATCCCTCCCTCACCTTGGCCCCATTTTTCTGGATGGAGGCCAGGAGGTAGTAGAAAAAGCCGACAGCAGACGCCGGGAAGAGGTGTGGAGTGTGGCCCACAGAATGCAGCAAACAGCGCACGGTGCGGGCCGACTGTGCTGCTATTGCCTCCTCTGCCCACTCCACGGGGGTACTGCAGGCCGGCTCCAACAGACGCAGCGTCACATTGCTCACAAGCACACCTGAAATGAAGCGGTCATCGCTATCATGGTCTGAACAGAACTGTCTGATTGGACGACAGCAGTGTATCATGTGCGGCAAATACCAACCAAATGAGTTCTCCATCTTCGTCAGTATTTACAGTTGGTCTTGCAGACACCAACCAAATGAGTTCTTCATCTTCATCAGTATTTACAGTTGGTCTTGCAAACACCAACCAAATGAGTTCTTCATCTTCGTCAGCATTTAAATGCAGTTGGTCTTGCTGAAATTGACAGCCCTGTCATCCTAATGCAGCCCACAGTCTTCTCCAGGTTGACACAGCTGCCTCACTGTTTGGGCATGAGCTGCACTCCCTCTAGCTAAGTCTGGCATCATGACACGTCTGGGGCTGGACATTACCGATCCAAAAAACCATGATCTTCACTGTCGTCATCAGCCTGGGCTGAACCACTGGTTGGACAGGGGCAGTGTGCAGTTTATTACATCACAGCAGCCATCTCCAAGCAGCCAATGAGAAGGGGCTGTCAGAAGAGCTCAGACTTCCGCCAAAATCAAAATTCTGTCAGTTCAATTGTGAAAACAAAATTATCATTCCACCAGGGATTTTTACTGAAGCTTTAACCTGAAAGAGTTACTTCCAATGTACATTTTTGTGATAGTGTTTGGAAAATACAATCTGTCAATATTTGTACCACTAGAAACTTCTTTTTAAAAAGTTATAAACACATATAACTTCTTGTATATTCATCAATTCACAAACTGTGACCTCATATTGTTCATGTTTAGAAGAAAATATGGCATATTCTTACTGAATCCATCTTGGATCTATTGTTTCATCTGGATTTGCCTCGCATTCCTCATCAAAATTCATTGCTGATCAACAGGCATGACCAATCCGTGAGAATAAATAATGAGAAAATCTGACACCAGGATAGTGTGTGTGCTTGCGTACGCATGTGCATGCCAGTGTGTATGTTTATGTGTGTGTGTGTATTTGTATTTATATGTGAGCGCATGTGTGAGTGTATGTTAATATGTGTGTGTGTGTGTGTGTGTGTGTGTGTGTGTGTGTGTGTGTGTGTGTGTGTGTGTGTGCGTGCACGCAAAAGTGCATGTGAGCATGCCTCTAAAATAATCTCAGGTCGCTGTAAAAACCTCACACTGGAAGAAACTGATGAGAGAGGTTTTGGAGAGTTTAATAAATCCAATACCACCACCAAACACTGAAGAAGATCTGATGACAGAAGTAGAATACAGGTCTGAAAAATTCTGGTATCTCCACTTAACACCGATGAAAAAGCAAGGGCCGAAGAAGGGAAAAGATAAAAGTCACCTATCCATCCCATTGT
This sequence comes from Conus betulinus, assembly GCA_016801955.1. NCBI lineage: Eukaryota > Metazoa > Mollusca > Gastropoda > Neogastropoda > Conidae > Conus > Conus betulinus. The sequence continues at coordinate 37,571 of JADBJO010004827.1, forward strand.
TTCCCTCCAGTCTGAAGTGTTCTGTTCCACACTCCAATCCTCACACAACCTACAGAAATGCACTTTTGTCTACATCAAGACATTCATACAAATTGCTGTTCAGGGAAAGAGAGGCTGAGGGTGAGGGGTGAGGGGGAGGGGTGGGGGGAGGAGGAATCCGGCACGTGCCTGCAAGATGGAATCATACCATGAAATGCAAATCAACAAGAACTATGGAAAGCCTGAGTCCACACTCGACATAAAACTGTGTGATTCTTCCTATTTTCCCTGTTTCCAATAAAGAGTAATCAAAGTAAGGTAAAGAGGAGGTCTACCAATCTACAGGTCTCACATCCATGCTGTTTGCTCAGTATTTGACCTCAACACTAGACTGACTGTGCTGGTGGCCCTGCCCATGTTTGCCTTGAAACCCAGGAGCACAACACATTGGTGGTGACTATATTCAGGCATTCTGGTATGCTTGCTGTTTCTCACTGTATTAATACACCAGACTTAACTGTCTCCTGATGCAGCTGAACAGCTCTTGATAGTTTAATGACAGTCAAGGTCTCAGACTTGCTTTCTGACAAAACGAGCAGGCTCTGGAAGCTCAAGGTGGAGCAGATATGCTGGTCGACTTGGTGGATGCCTGGGCGCCCTGTGACAAAGGCAACAGTAATGATGAAGCCAAATGTAGAAGTTTTCTGATATTTTCTTCCTTGGCCAAGATGAAGTGTTTTCCTCCTGAAAGGTGATAGCTGACTCAAAATTCTGCTTCTGAGAATACAAGATGGAAACCAAACTCAAGAAGTCCTTCCTCCTGAAAGGTGATGGCTGACTCAAAATTCTGATTCCGAGAATACAAGATGGAAACCAAACTCAAGAAGTCCAGTTGAGGGCGTGTTTCCTCGCCAAGGAAAAGGAAGAAAACTGAATTCCATCCCTCAGGGGGGCAATACTGTCCACTCACTAAGGGAGGTTACTCCTGCTGGCTTGTTGGTGAAATGGTAGGGTTAGCTCCCCGTTCTCCATATCTAAATGTTTTTTAATCCTGAATCCTGATGTATGGCGTTCTTCCATGCCTTGTGGAGATAAAGCATTAATTTTGTTTGGCCAGGCAAGTAAGAAGTAAACTGAACTAGCACACCACTCTCTACTGCCCCCTTCCCACAGACTCACCCTGATGTGGATCATCAAAGGCCACCTGCCCCAGCCGTAGGAACACCTGGCTGACGCGGGGTGCCGCCAATGGGAGACCAGGAGAGGGACCAGCAGGTCGCACAATGTGTTCATGTAGAAACAGCACTCGTCCGCTGCGCTGCACCGCACAGTGCCGACTCCAGCAAGGCACAGCCGCAACACAGCTGCTGGTACAGCTGGTCAACCGCGACACACACAGAGCACGCTTCATCACTCAGAACAACACAGAGAGAATATGCTTCATCACTCAGAACAACACACAGAGAGCACACTTCATCACTCAGAACAACACAGAGAGAGCACATTTCATCACTCAGAACAACACACAAAGAATACGCTTCATCACTCAGAACAACACACAGAGAATATGCTTCATCACTCAGAACACACACACACGAATATGCTTCATCACTCAGAACAACACACAGACAGCACGCTTCTTCACTCAGAACAACACACAGAGAGCACGCTTCATCACTCAGAACAACACAGAGAGAATATCTTCATCACTCAGAACAACACAGAGAGAATATGCTTCATCACTCAGAACAACACACAAAGAATATGCTTCATCACTCAGAACAACACACAAAGAATATGCTTCATCACTCAGAACAATTCACAGAGAATATGCTTCATCACACAGAACAATTCACAGAGAACATGCTTCATCACTCAGAACAACACACAGAGAACACGCTTCATCACTCAGAACAATTCACAAAGAACACACTTCATCACTCTGAACAACACACAAAGAATATGCTTCATCACTCAGAACAACACAACAGCGAATATGCTTCTTCATCACTCAGAACAATTCACAGAGAATATGTTTCATCGCTCAAAACAACTCACAGACAATATTCTTCATCAATCAGAACAGCACCCAGAGAATACACTTCATCACTCAGAACAACACAGAGAATACACTTCATCAATCAGAACAACACGCAAAGAATACGCTTCATCAATCAGAACAACACACAGAGAATATGCTTCATCAATCAGAACAACACACAGAGAATATGCTTCATCACTCAACGACACACAGAGAACATGCTTCATCAATCAGAACAGCTGGTCAACAACATACAGAGAATATGCTTCACTGATTAATCAAAAACAACATTAACATGGTAGGTTCCAAAGCTCAGTCCTGTTCCAACATCAAGGGTTCAATCCCCAGTCAAATCAACACCTGTGCAGACTCCCATCCCATCCCACCCAAGCCCTTCAGATGAGGCTTTAAGCAAGGTCCTCTGCATGAAAACTCTTGTACCAATGATAATAAATCGTTCCCCTTTCATTAGCACCACAAAAAGGGCTTCATCGCAGCTCAAATATAAAAGTCATATAGATTTTATGAACAAAGTACATCATGAAAACAAATGCCAAGTTTCTTGAGGAACGAAAAACAGTCTGCACATTATTTCAGCTTCAGATTACAGGACTGAAGTAAAATGAAAGATAAATGAATAAAGATTTCATTTTTCTTAATTGTAAGAACAATAATAATATTGCCAAAAACAACCACAGACAATCGTTAAAATTTCAACCTGAAATGTCCATCATAATCTTGCCTTTTCTGACATTTTTTCAAATACCTCCTTGTCCGCCTGCAATTTTACACTTCATACAGCTTCGTCAAAAAAAAATTTTTTTTTTTTTTCAGTCTGCAACGGACCAATTTTCAAAATGACAAAATCAGCTTTTTCGCACTAACGTCATCATGACACACTGTTTTATCTTCCTTGGCAACTGCATTTCCAAATCTGTCTGCTCATTGTGTTAAATCTATGCCAGTACTGCCGCTGCCTCTGCTTGAAAGACTTCAGCATCTACCATTTGTAATCACCTATCTGTTGTTTTTTCCAGAACTCATCCAACCAAATTAATTTTCTCTCGAAATGCACAGTATTTTCAGTCGAAACTTTTCTGAATCATTGTTGGTTTCAGTGACGTAATCCACCAAACTGTTTGAAAAGTACGCAAGTAGTGCTTCTCAATTGAATAACGATGCCCAAGCACTACACATACGTGTGGTTTTAGAATGACAGGGACAGTTACATGCTCACACATTTCCCATGCCTAGAATAGCAAGGCACCAGCATATTTCCAAACTAACATGGGTTTAAAAAAGATGTTACAGTCACTTGTTCTCTCACAACTGGTATGCTGCTGTGTCACTTATTCTCTCTCCTAACATTCAAACAAGGTGTTCCCATGCCACATGGTATCTCTTCTAATAATCAAACATCACAGAACAGTATCGTGTGTTTTGCCATCTTGCATTTACACAAGATGTTACACAGTCACTAGCACTCTTGTCACTGAAACAGAACGTCAACAGCATCAGCTGTTCTCGCTTCACACATTTTCAACAAGAAGACTAACAAGCCCTACCCCGGTCAGTCGGTGCCTGGTCTCCGACTCCCTCTGTCGCTGGGCTGCCAACAGTTCCTCCTGTTTCTTGCTCAGTTTGGGCGTGGCCTCTGCCTTCTTCCCCTTCTTCTTCTCCATCTCCTGCACCACCACAACATTTATCATATATGGTTTGTAAGACACAGAGAGACAGACAGACAGACAGAAACAGACACAGAGAGAGAGAGGCTGAAAGACAGAGGCTGAGAGAGGTTGAGACAGAGAGGCTAAGAGTGAGAGAGGCTGAAAGAGAGAGGCTGAGAGAGAGAGAAAGGCTGAAAGAGAGAGGCTGAGAGGCTGAGAGAAACAGGCTGAGAGAGAGAGAGAGAGAAAGGCTGAAAGAGAGAAGCTGAGAGCGAGAGGCTGAGAGAGAGGCTGAAAGACTGAAAGAGAGAGGCTGAGAGAGAGGCTGAAAGAGAGGGGCTGAGAGAGAGACTGAAAGAGAGAAGCTGAAAGAGAGAGAGGCTGAGAGAGAGGCTGAAAGACTGAAAGAGAGGGGCTGAGAGAGGCTGAGAGACAAGCAGAGAGAGAGAGAGAGGCTGAAATAGAGAGGCTGAGAGAGAGGGCTGAAAGACTGAAAGAGAGAGGCTAGGAGAGAGAGAGGCTCAAAGAGAGAGGCTGAAAGAGAGGGGCTGAGTGAGAGAGGCTGAGAGAGGGAGGGGCTGAGAGAGAGAAGCTGAAAGAGAGAGGCTGAGAGAGAGAGGCTGAGAGAGAGGCTGAGAGAGAGAGATGAGAGAGAGGAGAGAGAGAGAGGATGAGAGAGAGAGCAGAGAGAGAGAAGCTGAAGAGTGAGGCTGAGAAAGAGAGGCTGAGAGAGAGAGAGAGAGAGAGAGGCTGAGAGAGAGAAGCTGAAAGAGTGAGGCTGAGAGAGAGGGGCTGAAAGACTGAAAGAGAGAGGCTGAGAGAGAGACAGGCTGAAAGAGAGGGCTGAGAGAGAGAGGCTGAGAGAGAGAGAGAGGCTGAGAGAGAGGGCTGAGAGAGAGAGGCTGAGAGAGAGAGGCTGAAAGAGAGAAGCTGAGAGAGAGAGGAGAGAGAGAGAGGCTGAGAGAGAGGCTGAAGAGAGAGAAGCTGAAAGAGAGAGCTGAAAGAGAGAGGCTGAGAGAGAGAGGCTGGGAGAGAGAGGCTGAAAGAGAGAAGCTGAGAGAGAGAGGCTGAGAGAGAGGCTGAAGAGGGGCTGAGAGAGAAAGGCTGAGAGAGAGAGGCTGAGAGAGAGAGAGGAGAGAGAGAGAGGCTGAGAGAGAGAGAGGCTGAGAGAGAGAGGGGCTGAGAGAGAGAGGGCTGAGAGAGAGAGGCTGAGAGAGGCTGAGAGAGAGGGCTGAGAGAGAGAGACAGGCTGAGAGAGAGAGGCTGAGAGAGAGGGGCTGAGAGAGAGAGGCTGAGAGAGAGAGAGGCTGAGAGAGAGAGAGAGAGGCTGAGAGAGAGAGGGCTGAGAGAGAGAGGCTGAGAGAGAGGCTGAGAGTGGCTGAAAGAGAGGGGCTGAGAGACAGGCTGAGAGAGAGAGGCTGAGAGAGAGGCTGAGAGAGAGAGGCTGAGAGAGGCTGAGAGAGAGGGCTGAGAGAGAGAGGCTGAGAGAGAGAGCTGAGAGAGAGGCTGAGAGAGTGGCTGAAGAGAGGGGCTGAGAGAGAGCAGGCTGAGAGAGGCTGAGGGAGAGCTGAGAGAGAGAGGAGGGAGAGGCTGAAAGAGAGAGAGGCTGAGAGAGAGAGGCCGAGAGAGAGAGGCTGAGAGAGAGAGGCTGAGAGAGAGGAGAGAGAGGCTGAGAGAGGCTGAGAGAGAGAGAGGGGCTGAGAGAGAGGAGGCTTTGAGAAGAGAGAGAGAGAGGCTGAGAGAGAGGGGAGAGAGAGAGAGGCTGAGAGAGAGAGGGGCTGAGAGGGGATGAGAGAGAGAGGCTGAGAGAGAGAAGCTGAAAAGAGACTGAGAGAGAGAGGATGAGAGAGAGAGTGGCTTAGGGGTTGGAAAGTGACAATGACAAATGGCAGTTAGGAAAAGGGAAACTTGAAGCCAGGCGGGCAATGTCCTCTTCCCTGCTATTCTAACAGTTGTCTCCAGACAGGAAGTGATGCAACATCACCTCTCCTGGTATTCTTCCACACAATCCACCGTGAACTTCTGTTCACAATACTCTGAGCTTGATACAAATCATGGCACTTCTATTTCACATTCCCCCCCCCTTTCTTCCACTTAAAAAAAACAAAACAAAACAAACGCTCAAATGAAAAGAACTACTTTTCTCAGCTCCAGCTCTGCCATCTGTTCAGCGTAGGAATACAGCTTGTTCTCCCTCCGAACGTTCTGCTCTGCCGCACTGGATTTCATGGCACTGAAATCAGACGTCAGAATGTCACAATCCCCTAACACTACGCACTGTTACAGTGTTTTATCACTTCACTAACAAGCACACACAAAAAGTGTTCACTGATCAAGGAAATTCTGTCAAGGAAGGAAGACAGGAAAAAAAAAAAAAGACAAAGATAAAGAAGAAATGAAGGATGGAAAAACACTGAATCTCTTAAGGAAAAAAATAAAGGATGGTAAAACACAGAGTCTCTCATAAGAAATTTTTGGTTTCCGAGATCTACCAGTTGCACTACACCCTAGCCATTAACTAAGCTTGCAGATGTATATGAAATATTACATCATCATAAGGAAACCCACCAGAGGAGACACTGCACTGCCAGCAAGTCACACCAGAAACTTTTCTTCCGACTTCACACTGAAATAAACTTTCCCCTGAAGAAAATTTGTGAGAACCTAGGACCCTGTAATGTCATGCACATCTTCCTGACAGATTAACATGAGAAAAGAAAAGAAAAAATAATAATAAATAAATAAATATATATATATATATATATATTCCTTTAAATTCTGTGTACCCAGTTTTGATTAGTTTTGATCTGTTTTTAGACATTTCACCCAAAACAGGTAACAATATACTTTTGTTACTGCTATCATTTTGATTTTTTTGTTGTTGTTGTTTTGTTTTACTTTCAAAATCTGGACTAACATGATTACCATCAATATTGATAAGCATTATCAAAATAAGTTTAAAAAAAAAATACTTACCTGTCCAAATTAAAGCCATTATACCATGCCTAAAGAACATACTCAGGCAGTGAACATGCTGGGAAAAATAAAGAACATATTGATGTATATAAATACATGTTTCTCTATGAAAAAAGGGAGCTAAACGGAATAAAGGGAGCTAACTGGATCTAAAATCACCTCCCTAAACTGACACATCATTTCCGCTGTTTGAAAACTGTACCCCATGTATGTCCGTCTTTGACGCAGTGTAACCTAGCCCTCTCCTTACTTCTCAATGATGGAACGGTCGTACAGCTCGCCCTCTGGTGTCATGAAAATGCCGTACTCCTCTCGGGTGATCTGGGCCAATCCTGTGTTGCTCATGATGCTGGACACGTAGGTGATCAGAGGGGCATCACTGCTTGCGGACAGACGCGGCACAGCGTCTCCATAGCCCCCGTCACGTTCTGCACATCGGGTGAACCATGAGTTGCTCCAGCGTCCATCAAGGGATATATGACCATAGGATTGTTCCACATGTTTTCTGGATTCTGTATCATTTTTCTTTTCATTCAAAGATTTCAATACCTGTGTTTTCACTGATTTTACCATCATTACCATTATCATCACCTTCATCCACACTAACACTGTTGCCACGACAACCATGCTGCTCAACAATCCTCTCACCCCTCTCCTTTGTCCAATACTACAACTGCTATTGTCATATCATCACCAAAAGTGGTAGTTATCCTCTCTTCATTATTTTTTTCAATATTTTTATCATCATCATTATCACAATTATTGACATCATTATCGTTATCATCATTATTACTTCTTTAACTCGCATTTTCTCCTTCCTGACGACCTCATTTTCATTCAATGCCGATCTTGCGCCGAATTTGACTAGATTAGTGACTGCTTGTTCTTCATTTTCGCTGTCCTGAGTGTTGTTTATCTTGCCTGAAGAAGACCTCAGAGGTCGAAATGTGTTTTGTCTTGTGATTCATTTCTTCATGTTTGGCAGATGCTGTACTTACACTTTTTAAGATTTGTTTAGATTTCCGCCTGCAGTTGCCTAACTTTGCAACTAACAAAGATTTCGAAGTCAATGGGACAAAGAAAGAATTCAACGAAACAAAGACAGAACTTAGCGAAACATCGGAGTTTTTAAACCTGCTTGCTGGGTGTGTTCCTCTGACATATCAAACAAACAAATCGTAGGAGTTTAAAGACATGAGTGTGTTCCACTGACAAACCCATAACACAAACAAATGGTAAGAGTCTAAAGACATAAGCATGTTCCTCCGACACATTGATTACACAAACAAATGGTGAAAGTCCATACACATGGGCGTGTTTCTCCGACTCATAAATAAACAAACAAATGGAAAAAGTCTAACAAAGACATGGGCATGTTCCTCCGCACACCCGTAACACAAATAAATGGTAAGAGTCTAAAGACATGGGTGAATTCCTCTGACACACTGATAACACAAACAAATGGTAAGAATCTAAAGACATCATCTAGACATTGGAAAGAATGTTTGAGCATAGATCTAGGCAATTCAGATTGAAGAAATGATCCACACACAAGTGCCATACAAACAAATGGCAGAGCCTGATGAAATAATCTTGACTCCATAGACAAAAACAATTCAGACTAAGAAATAATCTCGATATTTGGAGACTTGTTTTTTATTACATACAGTTAAAACTGACAGAAGAAACTTTCTACAGACAATGGGGAGACAAGTATCTCTATGGATGCATATAACACAGACTGGCAAAAAAAATTGATATGAGTACATTTCCATTCAAACATGATTCAAACTGAAGAGGTTATCCAGACATGGGAAGACATGTACCTCCATATTTTGGGGCAACACAGACTGAACAAAATGATGCACAGACATTAGGAGGCATATTTCTGCGCACATACAGTTGACACAGGCAGAAGAAATTATCTACAGAGATAGAAAGAGAGATGCATTCTCCATTCATACAGACAATTCAGACCCAAACCACTGAACGACAACAACAACGATGGTGTTACCTGTGGGAGAGCAGCGCCAGTCTGGGCCAGGACTAAGCCTTGGTCGGCGTGTTTCTTCACAAACTGCCCTGGGTCCAGGTTGAGTCGCTGCAGGATCTCCACCCACATGTCCTGGTTGCCAAACTCTGCGTCACAGCACACACACACGTTACATGGACACGCTGCATCACAGCACATCATATAAGCTACACAGACACTCTGCGTCACAGCACACCACATGTTACATGGACACGCTGCATCACAGCACATCACATAAGTTACACAGACACTCTGCGTCACAGCACACCACATGTTACATGGACACGCTGCATCACAGCACATCACATAAGCTACACAGACACTCTGCGTCACAGCACACCACATGTTACATGGACACGCTGCATCACAGCACATCACTTAAGTTACACAGACACTCTGCGTCACAGCACACCACATGTTACATGGACACGCTGCATCACAGCACATCACTTAAGTTACACAGACACTCTGCGTCACAGCACACCACATGTTACATGGACACGCTGCATCACAGCACATCACTTAAGTTACAGACACTCTGTGTCACAGCACACCACACTTGTTACTTGGACATGCTGTGTCATAACACACCACACATGTTACACAGACACTCTGCGTCACAGCACACCACATGTTACACAGACACGCTGCATCACAGCACACACCACGTGCTACATGGACACTTTGCCTCACAGCACACTGCATGTGTTACATGGACACGCTGCATCACAGCACACCGCATGTGTTACATGGACACTCTGCGTCACAGCATACCAAATTAATTACTTGGACACTGCGTCACAGCACACCACATGTCTTACACAGACAATGCATCACAGCACACCAAATAAGTCACATGAACACTGCGTCACAGCACACCCAACATGTTACACAGACATGCTGCATCATAGCACACACCACATGTGTTACATGGACACTGCGTCACAGCACACCAAATAAGTCACATGGACACTGCGTCACAGCATACCACATGTTACACAGACACGCTACGTCACAGCACACCACATGTGTTACATGGACACTCTGCGTCACAGAACACCTAATAAGTCACATGGACACTGCGTCACAGCATACCACATGTTACACAGACACGCTACGTCACAGCACACCACATGTGTTACATGGACACTCTGCGTCACAGAACACCTAATAAGTCACATGGACACTGCGTCACAGCACACCACATGTTACACAGACACGCTACGTCACAGCACACACATGTGTTACATGGACACTCTGCGTCACAGAACACCTAATAAGTCACATGGACACTGCGTCACAGCACACCACGTTACACCTACACGCTGCATCATAGCACACCACACATGTTACACAGACACTCGGAGTCACAGCACACCACATGTTACACAGACACTCTGCGTCACAACACACCACATGCGTTAAACGAACACTCTGCATCAAAGCACACCACATGTGTTACACGACACTCTGCGTCACAGCACATCTCGTGTTACACAAACACTCTGCATCACAGCACACCTCGTGTTATACTGACACTCTGTGCCACAGCACACCACATGTGTTTACATGGACACACTACATCACAGCACACCAACTGTTAATGGACACTCTGCGTCACTTCACAATACGTGTTACACTGACACTGTGCCACAGCACACTACATGTGTTACATGGACACACTGCATCACAGCGCACCAACTGTTACTTGGACACTCTGCGTCACAACAAACCGCATCAGTCACATGGATTTTCATACATATGAGACATTATCCCTCTGTCAACATGTCTGAAGAAGAAATGTGTGCTCTAAACGTACTGTCTTAAACAGCAGCAAGTCCTCAAAAACAATACAGTCTTCTTTACAACACTGATCAATATTATGTCTTCAAAGCCCATCTGTCTTCATTATAATAATTATCAGCATCATGTCCTTAACGTCCATCTAATGTCATCATTGTAGTAATGATCAACTTCATGCCCACAAACTCCATCTATTGTCATCACTGTAGGACTGATCAACTTCATGTCCTCAAACTCCATCCATAGTCATCACTGTAGTAATGATCAACTTCGTGTCTTCAAACTCCATCTACTGTCATCACTGTAGTAATGATCAACTTCGTGTCTTCAAACTCCATCTACTGTCATCACTGTAGTAATGATCAACATCACGTCCTCAAACTCCATCTAATGTCATCACTGTAGTAGTATGATCAACTTCATGTCCACAAACTCCATCTAATGTCATCATTGTAGTAATGATCAACTTCGTGTCTTCAAACTCCATCTAATGTCATCACTGTAGTAATGATCAACTTCATGTCCACAAACTCCATCTATGTCATCACTGTCATCAACTTCGTGTCTTCAAACTCCATCTACTGTCATCATTGTAGTAATGATCAACTTCGTGTCTTCAAACTCCATCTAATGTCATCACTGTAGTAATGATAAACTTCGTGTCTTCAAACTCCATCTACTGTCATCATTGTGGTAATGATCAACTTCGCGTCTTCAAACCCTATCTACTGTCATCACTGTAGTAATGATCAACTTCGTGTCTTCAAACTCCATCTAATGTCATCACTGTAGTAATGATCAACTTCATGTCTTCAAACTCCATCTACTGTCATAATTGTAGTAATGATCAGCATCATGTCATCCACATCAATACATTGTTTTTGTTCATGGCTTTACTGATCAAAACCACATCCCCTAAGTCCATCTACTGTCCTCACTGTAGGAACCATTAACCCCAGTCCATCTGTTGTCCTCACTGCAGCAACCATTAACCCCAGTCCATCTACTGTCCTCACTGTGGCAACCATTAACCCCAGCATCTGTTGTCCTCACTATAGCAACCATTAACCCCAGTCCCCAGCTTCAGTGTCCAACGTACTTATGTAAGGATGGTGGGCAGGAAAAGCGTGGCCATGGCGATGGCCTCCGCATCCCGCGTGTCGGCTTTCTCCACGCTGCAGATGGACAGCAGAGCCCTGCACAGGATCTGGGGATTGATGACCTTCGACTCCTCGTTGGTTTTGACCTCGTCCTCTTTCTCCTCCTGTTGCTTCCTGAGGTCTGACAGCTGTAAAGTGAGTGGACGGTTACACCTACAGCCAATCTGCAGGTGTTCATTGTAAAACACAGTTCTGTTAAAGAAGCGTCCAACATTCAAATGACAAATAGTATGCAAGTACACATGGAAAAGTCTTTTAACCTTAGAACTACAGTCCCCCCCATAACACTATGCTAAACACTATGCTGGAGAGCAGAATACAATCATAGGCATCAGAGCTGAGGGGGGTGCCCCCCCCCCCCCCCCCCCCCCCCCCCCCCAAATGAAAATCTGGAAGAAAGGGGGTGAGGGGTGGAGGTCAGATTGCCTTCTGCACCCCCCCCCCCCCCAAAAAAAAAAAAAAAAAAAAAAAGCAAAAAACATTGGAAAGCATGTTACAGTGGTCCCCACCCCCCATGCCCGCTTTTACTGGAATTTGAAAGACGGCAGCACACCCATTTAAAAATGTGAAAAGTAAGAATACCACTCCTCCCCCCTCCCCCCTCCCCCCCCAGGGGCTTTTATTAAAAATATAGGTGAGTTCACCCCCTCCTTTTTTTTTCTCCTTCCCCCACCCCTTCCTCCCATCCCTTTCTGACACTGAACAGATTATCACATAAAATGGAAAAGCAAAGACCACTTTTTCTCTGCACCTGTGATCACTAAAAAACCCTTCTGTTCCAAATTCTGTCCTAACTGAACTAAGCTGGACTCTCTCACTGATTTCACTAAGCATAATGTTCCAATGCCACTGTGCTTTAGCACTTCACTGACACTGACACAGCGCGACATGTCCAACCTACTCAACGGCATTGCATTTTTGACATATCACTAACACAGTGTGATATGCCGAAGCTTGACTCAACACCATTGTGCTTTGGAACATTACTCACAAGTATAACATTTTGAATTTACTACAAGGCATTGTGCTTGAAACAGTGTAATGTGCCGAAGCTTAACACCACGGCATTTCTTTTGGCTTTGGAACATCCGTTTCACAGTGTGACATGCCGAATCTCAACTCAAGGCAGTGTGCTTTGGCACATCACTCCCATGGTATGACATACCAAAGCTTACCTCAATGGTTGTGTACTCTGGCACAACTGCTTACATGGTGTGACATCCCAAACACAATAGTGTACTTTGGCGCATATGATGTGACGTGCCAAAGCTTTATTCAATGATGCTGTGCTCTGGCACACCATTCACACAGTGTGACAAGCCAAAAGCTTAACTCTTAGGTGTTGGGCTTTGGCACATTGCACACAGTGTGACAAGCCAAAAGCTGAACTCAAAGGTGTTGGGCTTTGGCATATTGCACACAGTGTGACAAGCCAAAAGCTGAACTCAAAGGTGTTGGGCTTTGGCATAGTACACAGCGTGACAAGCCAAAAGCTGAACTCAAAGCTTTGGCATATTACACACAGTGTGACAAGACAAAGTGCTGGGCTGTGGGCTGTGGCAACAAAGCAGTGTGACTCAAAGCTTAACTCAAAAGTGCTGGGCTGTGGCATATTGCACACAGTGTGACAAGCCAAAAGCTTAACTCAAAGGTGCTGGGCTGTGGCATATACACACAGTGTGACAAGCCAAAAGCTGAACTCAAAGGTGCTGGGCTTTGGTATATTACACACACAATGGCTATGGGCTGGAGTTCTAACTCTGGTATATCCCAACAGACTGATGTGCTGAAGCAGGACACAGAATTTTTTATGTATGAAAACGCAAGCAGTTAGCATGACTGTTCAATTATATGCAGTTCTTAGAGAAAAAAACATAGTAGGACATACGTTGCATTTTCAATGCACAGGATGGCAGAACAGAGGCGATACTCAGTTCAAGAGACCATCAAACTTGTAATTGGTGAAGAAGTGACTTTGAAACTGTGAAATTTTGACAAGGGAACATTATTTGTTGGAAAAGTAAAGTAATTCTCCCCAGTGCATTTACTGATTGACACTACAAATATTCTTAAATAAACACTTTCACCTTTCTTAGTTTTCAGTTTCAGAACTTAGCGATTTACTGGGAACAAATTACAGAAATGCTTTGCATGGCTTGTCTTGCATGGCTTGTCTCAGGTCTGTTGAATTTTCAAAATACAACAAAAGTGATCTGTCATTATACAGAGAATAGTCTACATTTAACACATTGCCACATATTTAAAAGGGCTTCCTATGTGGGAAAACATAATTATGACTACCTGTTCAAGAACTGACATCTGCACTTCTGAACAAAAACAGCCTGTCCTCTAGGATCATGGAGAGTTTCATATCAAAAACCTTTCTGCACAGACTCCCATCAAGTTATCTTCTGCAGCAGCGCCACTTTTCTTCACCCGACGTACATCCAAGACCACATCCCGACAATGAGGATTGGACAGTCTGAGATATGACACACTGGGTGGGTATCAGTTGTGTAGTCTTGAGTATCAAGTGCTTCTTTCCATCGTTCACACTATGATGATGAAGAAACTTCATGAAGACTCCACACACACTCTCACACACACACACACACACACACACACACACACACACTCCTTTCTATGGTGCACACTATGACTGATGAAAGAACTTCATGAGGACTCCAAACACACTCACACACACACACACACACACACACACACACACACACACACACACACACAAACTCCTTTCTATGGTGCACACTATGATTGATGAAGGAATTTCACCAAGACTCAAACATCACACACACACACACACACACACACACACACACACACACACACACACACACACGCCCCACTCACGTTCTGTGTGTCCAGGATGTTCTTGAACTCTGCGATGAGGGCCAGGGCGATCTGAGCGCCCCCTAGCATGGACAGCAGCTTGCGCACCGTGGCCATGCTCACGCTTCGCACCGCCGAGGAGCGGCGTGCGTGTCAGGCAGAAGATGAGCGCCCGATAATAGGGGGCTGCGACACGGTCTCCGTCATCTTGTGGGGGAAGTCCAGGACCAGGTATTCAATGACCGACACCAGACTGCACAGCGCTGGACACACATCAACGCACACTGGTCACAGTCATCGCTGTAATTCGCATTAACACACAGCAATGCACACTGGTCACAGTCATCGCTGTAATTCGCATTAACACACAGCAACGCACACTGGTCACAGTCATCGCTAAAATTCTCATTAACACACAGCAAACACACACTGGTCACAATAATCGCTATAATTCACATAAAACACAGCAACGCACACTGGTCACAGTCATCGCTGTAATTCGCATTAACACACAGCAACGCACACTGGTCACAGTCATCGCTAAAATTCTCATTAACACACAGCAACGCACACTGGTCAAAGTCATCGCTGTAATTCGCATTAACACACAGCAACGCACACTGGTCACAGTCATCGCTGTAATCCGCATTATTAACACACAGCAACGCACACTGGTCACAGTCATCGCTGTAATTCGCATTAACACACAGCAACGCACACTGGTGGTCAGTCATCGCTGTTATTCGCATTAACACACAGCAACGCACACTGGTCACAGTCATCGCTGTAATTCGCATTAACACACAGCAATACACACTGGTCACAGTCATCGCTGTAATTTGCATCAACACACAGCAACACACATTGGTCACAGTCATCGCTGTAATTCGCATTAACACACAGCAACGCACACTGGTCAGTCATCGCTGTTATTCGCATTAACACACAGCAACGCACACTGGTCACAGCCATCGCTGTAATTCGCATGAACGTCTATCTCAATGTCAACAGGCTGCTGCCAGCTACTTCCAAATCATCGCTGTATAATTTCATCATACAGCTGCACAGCTTCATCACCTTAATAATGCATCAAAATGTAAGTTATTTTACAAGCTCTTTTCACCATTTGCCAAGTAATCACACCAAAATACACACTTCAATATGTAGTTTCATTAAACCGTTTATCATTTTCAACGTTACCACAATAACAAGTGTAAAATACACCTCAGTTTTGTTAGACTTTCAAACCATGTTAATAGCTATCACCATCACATAACATGAAACAAACTCAAGTGGAAAAGAATCCCCAATCCTGAAGGTGAATTAAGGCCATCCCAGCAATCTTGAAAAGTGTCATAAGACGCAATTCTAAAGCCATTTTCTGGCACCTTTACACTGTCTGACTTACTCATTAACATACAATGTGCTTTTAATAGCATAAAACAAAAAAGAGTCGCGGTATGTGTTGCTATGTTAACCCTTTAAAAAACCTGAAGTATCATCATTTTCAATTTACTACAAATACACAGCGATACACAAAATAAGACAAGGGCTAAATTAAAATAACCTTTACTAAAAGTATAGGTAAACAGAGCTGAGCCAGAAAGAAATAAAATGATGCTTAGGACCCCACACTCCTCAGTTCGCCGATCCGGTAGCTCTTTGTTTTGTACTGCTACAGACTGTGATGGTGCCATCCCGTCCCTCCCCCCTCCCCTAGCTTTGTTATGTAGATGATCATAGCACTTGCTTTTGTGTGTACTGGATCAATGTCATGAAAAAGTCAACTGGGCTTTTTCATAGCACTTGCTTTTGTGTGTACTGGATCAATGTCATGAAAAGTCAACTGGGCTTTTTCATAGCACTTGCTTTTATGTGTACTGGATCAATGTCATGAAAAATCAACTGGGCTTTTTCATAGCACTTGCTTTTATGTGTACTGGATCAATGTCATGAAAAGTCAACTGGGCTTTTTCAAACTGGAAACAAACTTTGACAGTCAACCACAATCAACGCTGTCGCTGTCATGTGTCGTAATGTGCGCTGGATCAGTTGCATGAAAAGTCAACTGGGGCTTTTTCAAACTGGAAACAAACTTTGACAGTCAACCACAATGAACGCAATCAGTGTCGTAATGTGCGCTGGATCAATTGCATGAAAAGTCAACTGGGCTTTTTCAAACTGGAAACAAACTTTGACAGACAACCACACATCAACGCAGTCAGTGTCGTAACGTATGCTGGATCATTTGCAAAAAAAAGTCAACTGGGTTTATTCCTACTAGAGACAAATGTCGACAGTCCACAACACAGTATGCATCAGCGAATAAATCTACAGTCTGTGCATCAGTTGTTTCCAGTCATTTCCATTTCTAGCAGTTTTGAAAATGTTTTTTTTTGGTTTACTGTTTGAACACATCCATGTTATTTCTTGTATTTATCTTTTTTTTTTTTTGCTCTCTCCTCATTACTATCTTTTTCTAATCATCTGTTCAAGAAGAACAGATCCATTGGCTTTCTTCGGAGGCTGACCCCAGGAACTTTTTGACTATCTCAATCAATTCTTCTTTATCTAATCATGTTACTGTTCACTAAGACAGATCCATGGCTTGTAAGGAAATACTTTTTACATTTCACATCACTTTCTGCTCAAACAGCTACCAGTAAAATCAAAGCAATGTTTTCAAGCTTTGCATCAGCAAGTAATCAAATAATGGGGACAGCCAAAAACAATTTGTTTTCAGGATATTTGTTATCTATACATTTACAGCAAATAAATGATAAAGACACATGAAAAACAAGCAGCATATTTCTCTCCAAATGTCTTCAAAATGGAAAGTACCCACACAAATCTGCCAATGCAGAAAACACAAAAACACAATCCTGCCGATCTACAAGACAACCAAATCTGACATTTTCTGCTCTGGATTTCTGGTTTACTGCCAAAGACATCCATCCCTGTCATTTCACTTGATTGTTAACTGCTTCTAAGGCTGTCACCGTAAATTTAATGTTGTTTACAAACGCATGTTGAAACAGGAAGAAGAAAAAGCCCAATACTCACTTTCCTCGGAGGCTGACCCCAGGAACTTGTCAGTGACTATCCACTGTTTGCCAGGCTCCAGGATCAAATTCCAGAACGGCCCCAGCTTGGCTTCTGTGGTCATCATGGCAACAACACCCATAAGTTATCCACACTCACATCAAAAATGCACCACCTTGTTTTCAGAGATAACAACATTCTTGATTCCTACGGACCTTGAACTGCCTAATCATTGACAAACTCAGCAACATACTTCTTTCCTAATGCCCTTGAATTGCCTAATCTGTCTACAAATTCTATGAAGCTGTTCAAGTCCACTGTTTCTTCAATTTCTCTCTACTTCAAAGCTCCACAAAACTGTTCAAGTCCAGTGAATGCCCCTCAGTCTTTTCAACAAAGACAAACTCTACATAGCTGTTCATTCCCAGCCGACTCCCTCCCATTTCCTACTATACCAGAGCTACCCACAGCATAGCATCCCGACATCATTAGTGAGGACTGAAAAGTGCAAACCACAGACTAAGATGACGACAGTCTCATGAGTTACTGAGTGGTTTTGACTTGACCTACAAAAACATCAAAACAGTCAACAATGAAATGCATCGACAGGGAAGCTAATTCATGATCATCTTCAGTGATTTTCTTGACCTTCCCTCTCCTCGCTGACCTGGGCCTTTTTTTTTTTTGGCAAAATTAGTTTACAGTCTAAGACGTACGTATTCTGGGTTCTGTTTTTAAACCACTGCTAGGTCAAGACTTGTTGTTGTTACTTTTCATTTTTTTCTTTTTTCTTGTTTGTTTTTGTTTTGTAACATAACACTTTGTTACAAGGTGTATCAGTACAGCACTGTCAATTCACATCGTAGCATGCTACGCAAAAAAGTGTAGAACTTGGCAGCTGAGCTACACTGATCAGTTAAGAACTCTAAACAGCTGTCCAGGGCTGTGTTTTAAAGACACAAAAGCTAGAAATCTTCCCAGCTTTGCCAATGGGGGTGGGGGTTGGGGCTTGGGGCATTTTCTCTGGGACCTCTCATAACAACAGCTTGTTAGTATCTCTGAACTTGTTCCCACTATAGACAAAGTTGGTGGACTGAAACAGAAACTGCGAATGTTGAGCTCATGGTGCTTGGGATTAAAGGTGACGAATCTGTCACTGTCCTTGAATGATGAGCTCATATGTGCTTGGGATTAAAGGTGACGAATCTGTCACTGTCCTTGAATGGTGAGTTCAATGTGCTTGGGATTAAAGGTGACGAATCTGTCACTGTCCTTGAATGATGAGTTCATAGTGCTTGGGATTAAAGGTGACAAATCTGTCACTGTCCTTGAATGGTGAGTTCAATGTGCTTGGATTAAAGGTGACGAATCTGTCACTGTCCTTGAATGGTGAGCTCATTGTGCTTGGGATAAAGGTGACGAATCTGTCACTGTCCTTGAATATGGTGAGCTCATTGTGCTTGGGATTGAAGGTGACGAATCTGTCACTGTCCTTGAATGGTGAGGTCATTGCTTGGGATTAAAGGTGACGAATCTGTCACTGTCCTTGAATGGTGAGCTCATTGTGCTTGGGATTGAAGGTGACGAATCTGTCACTGTCCTTGAATGGTGAGCTCATGGTGCTGGGACTAAAGGTGACGAATCTGTCACTGTCTATCATGATCCAGTCCACCTATGTCTACGAACTGTTTAACACTGTCACATCTCTCATGAAAACCTGACGATTTTACCTAGAGAGGATCATGATTAAGAAAACAGATTTCTACCAGCCGCCGTGGCGAAGTGGTTAGCGTCGCGGACTCCCGGCTGGGAGGTCGTGGGTTCGAATCCCATCAGAAGTCATGTGGGTTTTTCTGCCCCGACCGGCGGCTCCTACCCAGAGTTGAGTTTGCTGCGGACTCAGTTGGGAAGACTGGGACCACACAGTCGAGTTTCATCCACTTAATGGATGCGTTTCTGAGAGTGTTGCTCAAATTTCCTGACCAACACTGCAGGTGTCTGTATCTCTCGGGCCTGGTTGACGCCGGGATATATTATGAGAGGAAGCGTAGAGTACAGCCCTGTCATGTAGTCTCAGACCGAAATGGAAATCCATAGCATCATCATAATCATCCTCCTCATTCTCATCGATCAGCAAAAAAAAAAAAAAAAAGTCTCAAGTTCTGTGGCCCTTCATGCCCTGCTCTCATGGTGACCTCAGTTTCGATGTCCTCTCCACGTCTGTGGCCTTGGTTTGGTTCCGTCGGGGTCACCGGTATCGGCGAGTCCATGGGAGCTGTCGTTGGACGGACGTGGTGGCGCCCTCCGGAGGGAGAGCTCGCTCACGCCGGCTCTGGCGAAAAGGGACTAAGCAATTATTGTCGTCAGTAGGGGGCTTAGTAGGTGGTGTCCTGCGTATGTTAGATCAGAACAGGCGCCACTGAACACCACTGAAGTGACTCGGCAGCAGTGCAGTGTCTCCTCCGGTAGGTTGCCTCTTGATGACTTGACATTGACTGTGCTGCCTGTGGATTGCCGGTGCCGGGGCTGCGGCGGGGGCCGATCGGGCCATGGCTGTGGAAAGGGTGTCGGAATGAGCGGCGTGGGGTGCACTGCCTCTGAGGTGGCGCAGAGGTTGGGATAGCACAAAAAAAAAAAAAAAAAAAAAAAAAAAAAAAAAGAAAACAGATTTCTGGGAAAGAGGCAATCATGCAAGAGTCCACCCAGCACGATTTATTTAGATAATCGTACCTCATATTTTTCCGACTTCTGGGGAAAAAAAAAACTTCTAACAACAATGTATATGGTGTGTGATCATGTCTAGAAGTTATTCCATGGTTTTTTGTTTGTTCTTGTCCAACATAGCCAAGAAGGTACCCTTCATTCTAAACGGCAATGTTCCATTAAGTGTTTCTAAGACTGGAAAATCTCTGTATTTAATCAACTCATAAAGTTGTTAACAAACCAATACAGTTTTAGTTAATAAAAACATAAGGCTGACAGCCACTAACTTGTGCCATGATCTTCACAGCCTATCTGTTATCAGAAAACTGTCGGGGATTAAAAAACACATTGACAGCAAAGAGGACACAACTCCCACACCAACATCTGTTGCCCATCTGTTGGCCCCCACCACCACCCTCTCTTTCTTCACCAAACCCACAGTCGCCCCTAAAAAAAACAAAACATACCTGATTCGATGTCTATGGAGGCCAGTCTGACCAAGGTGCGTGACGCCGACACCACCTCCGTCACCAGTGTGGGCTGACCCGGCTGCTTCCCTGCTTTCTCTATCGTCTGCAGCAAAAGGGGAACCACTTTGGCAGCCTGCTGCATCGTGTCCCCTGAAAACAGAGAGAGAGGATACCATAACTGGTCACACTGTGCTTACAACAATCACATAAACAAAATTCGAAAAAACATGAACACATACCTACACACAGGTTTGAGGTTAATCACACTGCCATATGGCGTTATTCTCTTTCTTCTCACTTTTTTTTCCCCCCAACATTCCTTGCTTAGAACAGAATCACATTTTAAGAAGCAAGCATCACATTCCACGTCTAAAATCATTCTCCTTAGTCCCAGAGACAGATCAAACCTACAGAGCAGAACAGCTACAGTTGCTCACAACCTCCTGCTAAACACAAGTCACAACATTTTACATGAGATAAGGAGAGATAAACAGTAAGAAAAGGACGGGAAAAAAATCTTGTTTCACCATGGAAGCAAACCCTGTATTCCTCGTCACTTTCCAGGTACAACTAGTTACTTTGGTGTAAGGCAGCGGTCAGATTCTCAGTTAGGAGGTTGCAGGTCAATTCCTGTCACTGGACTGGCATGTTGGTGGAAATCCCAGTGCGGGTCACTCACTCACGCTGGTTTCCACACTAAGCAATTGCTATCAGCGCTCTGTGAGAGAGAGAGAGAGAGAGAGAGAGAGAGAGAGAGAGAGAGAGTGTGTGTGTGTGTGTGTGTGTGTGTGTGTGTGTGTGTGTGTGTGTGTGTGTGTGTGTGTGTGTGCGCGCGCGCGCGCGCGTGCGTGTGTGTGTGTGTGTGCTTAAAAGGCAGTGTTCCTTGTATGTTGGATCAGGGACAGTCACCACCGACGCCACTGAAGCGATTCAGCTGCAGTGCAGTGTCTCCTCCGATGGGTTGCCTCATGACCACCTGACTATGACTGCTTCCTGTGGACTGTCAAAGCTACAGCGGCAGTGGCTGGGCAAGTCTGGGTATGGTTGTGGACATGAGGCCTGAATGAGTGGTGGGGGGACAATTCACTTCCACTGAAGTGGCATGGAACATGTAGTTTTTTTGGTGCACGGTCATGAATGAAAAACTCATAACTTTTCAAGGTGCAGTCACAGGCATACATGCATGCACGCACACACATCCTCTTTACCCACTGACTCTTCCAACCATTCAACCACCACCACCATAAAATAAAAAGGATCTGAAGATCCAACACTTGCAATGTCTAACTTTACCCTACAGCAAACACAAGTCAAACAACAAGCCCAAAACCAAAGGGTTCCTCAGTGGTACTCCACCGGATTCAATCCATTCTCAGTATCAAGACTATATCTGAATGTCGTCTGTGGAAACTCACCATGGAAACAGGCGTTCATGCACAGGAAGTAGGCGTTGCGCACAGCTGATGTGGCTGACTTCAGCGTCAGTCCTTTCTGTGAACACAGGAAGTTAACACTGTACATCAGTGGAAGTAGAAATTCATCTTTCTTCTCTCCTCCCCTCAGGACCCCACTCCATAAAGGAAAGAGTAACATGGCCTGCATGTAGTTGTGAAGACCTGCCACACCCTTGCTAGACTGGACAGCTGCTTGTTCGTGAATCTGACAAAAGCAAAACTGCACTCGATAGTAGCAGCAAAACTAGGGAAAGGGAGGCAAGACTGTACAAGGATGTCTTGCATGTGCATGCACTTGTGTTGTTACTGTTATCACAATGATCACTATTATAATCATAGCAGAAGCAACCAAAAAGCAACCTTTTCATGGTTGTCACCACGCTCAGAAAGTCTCGTCCCACAAGTAACAAAAAAAAAGAAATCATAGAAACATTAACATGAAATTCACAGTATAATAAATCTCTTGATACTGAAATCCTAAAACCTGATAAAGCAAGGCCCTACTGAGGACACAGCACATTTTCCTTAACTTTTCATCTCCAGTTTAGCACGACTTACAGAAAATTAAAGAACATCTTCTGAATGTAACAAAAAACCTAAAAAGGCCAAAGGTTAAGACTGACACCGCAGAATGGCCATCATAGGTCCTCTCTACAGGGTGCACAGTTTCGTTCTTGATTTCAACAAAAATGCTGGCATACCAGAAATTCAACACAAGAAAAAGAAAGTAAAGATCTTCTAGAACACATGAACGGGCCACAGTGGCATTAAAAACAGCAAGTGACAATTTCGTTAAAAAGGCAGAATGAAAGAGAATGATAGGAAAGCTGAAAATACCACTTAGAATTCCATAATGCAAGGATTACATTTATACTGTAAAAAACATGGACAAACGTGTATGTATAAATGCATACATAAGTGCGTGTATTTCTCAGCAAGTGTGTACGCTGAGGGCAACTGATACACACACAGACACACACAAACATACACACACACAGTGAGTGATACATATCTAAAAACATATTCAAAGAGAGACAGGCAGACAGACAGACACAAAGACAGAGACAGGGAGACACAGAGAGAGCGAATAAGGACTGAAAAAAAAAAAAAAAAAAAACCTGATGAAGTCAAACAGCCAGGGAAAAAAACCCAGGCCCAAACACCACTATAACAAGACAAACAACAAACCAAACACACATGACAGCTCAGAGAAGAAATTACCTCAAACCAGAGCATCAGCTTGTCCGGCACAGAGGTGTAGTAGAATTTGCCGCACCACAGAGACAGCATGGCCAGTGTGTGCACCAGGGTCCCTTCGTGAACTGCCCGCCAACAACGCAATGCATCAGCACACGACAAGCGCACACACAGATGCACGCATGCCTCTTCTTCTTCCTCACCTGCTCCTTTCTTTCTGTGGCCAGTCACTGGGACTAGGCCCTGAACAACTGTTCACCCGATTCCTCCAGGTCTGTCTGGTATATCTATGTCTGCACTCTGACATAAGTCAGCAAAAATATGTATACACCTATATACAAACAGTTCATTTTACCCATACAGGCACGCTGGAACCCACTGCACACATCCATCTTGAGTTCACGTCCATGACCGGTGAACTCATTCTCACATGCTGAGCCAGAGAGCAATTATATTTCCACTATCAAGCACAGATGAGTTGACACCATACCTGCCACCCTTTCAGAGTCAAAATTCAGGAACCAGGGGATGAAAGGGATGGGTGGATACGAGAGAATGCTGTTCAGCTTGTGACTGAAAGCATTTCTAACCCCTTATGTTTCAGTTGACAACCAAGGGCTATGAACAGAAAGACCATTTTCCATACATATAATTGCCAACATCCATACATCTTTTAGGCTTTGATATTTAACCCGTTGAGCGCCTTTAAGCTGTCAGCTGACGCCGCAGTAAAAATGTACTTCCAGTGCCTATGGGCCGTCCACTGACGTCATGCATTTTTCTTGAATTTTCATTCGTTACTATTCCTATCAAAGGACTGAAATAGAGTGTGCGTAGTAAGCCTTATATGTCTGCAGTATTAAAATGATATGCAAATGACCACACGTGAGGGGAAAGACCATTTATTCTCATCATTGACTGGATGACCAGCCAGCGCTTTGTCTCGCTTGCAAAGATGGCGGCGCAACCTTCGACGAGTGTAGCGACCAAATCAGCGTACTTACACAGCTGAGCAGGCTCTGCTAATCGTTTTTGACAACAATAATAATCTTTTATTCAACGACTCACTCGAGCATGAAGGTGAGATGATGATAGTGATGGAATTGCCGACCATATTCGTCAGTTATTGAGTCGTGCTGTGCGATCTCAAGAGTGTGTTCAGCTGACTGGTTACCAGCGTCGAACGAGCCAGCCTAGTGTGTACTCTGCACTGTGTGCGAGTGGCCAGCAACGTGTTAGTCAGCGCGAGAGGGGAGCGCGGCCTGCTCGCGGCATGACACGGGCAGCAGGAACGGTAGGGGAAGAGGAGGAGTGAAAGAGAGGGTTGAAGTCCAGCAAGGGGGCGTGGTGGGGGGGGGGGGGGCGTGGTCATGGACTGACCTGTCTGCACGAGGTGTGAGCGTCCTGATAGACTTCTAGACTGTTCTACTTTCATTTACAGGTGTAGTGTGACAATATCAAATTTATTTTCAACTTTTTTGCTCTGTGTTCTTTTTTGGATGTGAAGCTGTAGTGGTAAATACATATGTTTTTGATCGTGCAAAAAAATCTATCCAAATCTAAATGCCTAAATATTTTTTTTATGATCAAAATTAAAACAAAAGAAGCCCAGATTCAAAATCTCCATTCAATTTCCTTCAAAAATCATATATATATTTCATTTTTATATCTTTTGTAGTTTCTGAGCTAGAATTTTTTGTTAATTATTACCCCCAAATTTCTATTGAAAAAATCACCCCCTTTCCCCAACCCCACATTCTTAAGCAAAACTTTGAAATAAAAATTTTGTTTTCATTATATTCAGGATTTCTGGAATATAATTTCTAAATTGGATATATTCCAGAAAATTTGGGATAGCTGACAGCTATGTTACAAAATCCCCCCCCCCCCCCCCCCCCCCCCCCCCCACACACACACACACACACACTTACACACTCACACTCACAAACTTATATTCTCTTCATTCCTCTGTTCTTAATTGCTGTTTAATGGAATGTACACATGTACCAAAAAAAAAAAAAATAAAGCACATACTAACATGTAACCAGCAATGAAGCCGAGATAAAGAAAAAAAGGCTAACAACGTTGACACAAAGAAAAGAAACGTCACTGGTGTGTCTTAGCTAAAGACTACACACACTGACAAACAGAAAAGAACAAATGCACGAAGAAGAAACAGAGCCAGGAAGGCAGAGGCACATCTCTGTCATGGATTTTGTGGCAGATTTCATGCACTGGACCCCATCCTCCAACTCCATATCCACAACTACAGCTTCAGGGCCAGTGCGAACCAGCTGACTGAACAATGTCTGACCCACTGACAAACAGGCAGTCATCACCAAAGGAATGCTGTCAGACTTTCTCAGTGGTAGGTCTGGAGAGCCACATGGCAGAAAATCAGCAATGGTATGGCGAGTGTGGACAACGGCAAGCTTTACCTCCAATTTATACAGTACAACATGGGCTACATCCATCAGTTCAACATACAGCAGTGCCACAGTCAGTATCAACAACAACAACAAAAATTCTTTCTGCCTATCATTACGAATTGGAACAATCTGCAAAAAGTACTGATTGAGGCCAATTCCTCAAAGGTTTTCAGTCCCCAAGAGTGAGCTTCCTCTCGCGTTAAATCTTTCTTCAGATGGGGGTGGGGAGGCGGGTTGTGGGGGGGGGGGTGTGAGCCTTGGCACTAACTTAAATGTACATACAAAGCAATGGCAAAAAAATAATCAGCAGCCTGGCAGCTCCCTTTTTCTGCATTCAGCTCCGGAGTAAACTTGTAGTTCCCTCTGGTCCTAAGTGACAGGACCAACAGGACTACTATGTCTACAGTAGAGGTAGAGCTCCACCCCCTGTTATCTTACCAACATCAGTGTTGACTGTGACCACATACAGCAAAGTGGATCATGCAAAGTACACATCTATGAAATCGCTGATCTTGTTTAAGTATGACCAAAAATGGCCCAACTAAAAAACACACACACACACAATCTTTATCATCTTGAATGTTACTGTCTCGCCTAAAGAAGACCAAAAGATAAAAATGAATTACATTTGTTTAGTCATTTGTTTGTTCTATGGCAGCACAGTGATTCTGTTTTTGCTTGTTTCAATATCTGCCTGAAGTCACCCCACATCGAAACCAACCTTTAACAGAAAAAAAAAAATCCAATTTAGCTACTAATTAGCATCCAACACAGCACAATAATGAAAACAGGACAGTTTTTAAAATAAAAAGGCTAAGGATGATTCGTTGCTTGATTATGACAATAAGCATGACAAAATCCAACAGAACCCAGAGACCGATCTCGGGAAAGGGGGATGGCAGGACCTCCTTGGGAAAGGGGGAAAGGGGGGAGGTAGTTTACCTCCCCTACTTTACTGCTGAAGTATGGGACAGGAACTTGGGAAAGAAAGGGACAGGTAGTTTACCTCCTTGAAGTGTGGGACAGGAAGTAGGGAAAGGGGGGACAGGTAGTTTACCTCCCTGAAGAGTGGGACAGGAAGTAGGGAAGGGAGGGGGGAGCCTAGGGAAGTGTGGGACAGGAAGTAGGGAAAGGGGGGACAGGAAGCCTACCTTCCTGCTGAAGTGTGGGACAGGAAGTAGGGAAGGGGGGGGGGGACAGGACGCTGAAGCCCACCTTCCTGCTGAAGTGTGGGACAGGAAGTAGGGAAAGGGGGGGACAGGTAGTTTACCTCCCTGAAGTGTGGGACAGAAAGTAGGGAAAGGGGGGACAGGTAGTTTACCTCCCTGAAGTGTGGGACAGGAAGTAGGGAAAGGGGGGGGACAGGAAGCCTACCTTCCTGCTGAAGTGTGGGACAGGAAGTAGGGAAAGGGGGAGGGGGCAGGAAGCCTACTTTCCCCGCTGCTGGGAAGTGTGGGACAGGAAGTAGGGAAAGGGGGAACAGGTAGTTTACCTCCCTGAAGCGTGGGACAGGAAGTAGAGAAGGGGGGAGGGGGACAGGAAGCCTACCTTCCTGCTGAAGTGTGGGACAGGAAGTAGAAAAAAAAAGGGGGGGGGGGGGGGGGACAGGGGGGGGGGGGGGGGGGGCAGGAAGCCCACCTTCCTGCTGAAGTGTGGGACAGGGAAGTAGGGAAAGGGGGGGGGGGGGGGGGGGGAGGGGGGGGGGGGGACTACCTCCCTCCCTGAAGTGTGGGACAGGAAGTAGGGAAAGGGGGGGGGGGGGGGGGGGACAGGAAGCCTACCTTCCAGCTGAAGTGTGGGACAGGAAGTAGGGAAAGGGGGGACAGGTAGTTTACCTCCCTGAAGTGTGGGACAGGAAGTAGGAAAAGGGGGGATAGGAAGCCTACCTTCCTGCTGAAGTGTGGGACAGGAAATAGGGAAAGGGGGGACAGGTAGTTTACCTCCCTGAAGTGTGGGACAGGAAGTAGGGAAAGGGGGGATAGGAAGCCTACCTTCCTGCTGAAGTGTGGGACAGGAAATAAGGAAAGGGGGGACAGGTAGTTTACCTCCCTGAAGTGTGGGACAGGAAGTAGGGAAAGGGGGGATAGGAAGCCTACCTTCCTGCTGAAGCGTGGGCAGGAACATCTCGGAGACCTTGATGGCCAGGTCCTGCAGGGAGGACGTTCCGCTGACTGTGTTGTGGACCAGGTTGCCGATGCCCTGCAACACACTGACCTTCTGGTCTGCCACTGTCAGCTTTCCCTCCGAACCTGGAGAATGGAGCAATCATCATGGTGAGGAGATGAGGAGGAGGAGGGAGGAGGAGGAGGAGGAGGAGCCTGATATATATCAATATACATTGGCTCAAAGCATTTTTCAAAGAGCAAACACTACAAAAATCAGCACGTTACCTACAAAATATGCTTACATGTTTACGCTGGTGTGTGCCTATGTTGGAGTGTGTCCCCTTATGCACTTCCACACAGAGTGTCTTTTGTTTTCTTTTGTTTCAGCACTCTCAGACAACTCTCTTCCTCTGGGTATCCCCTTCCCCTCCCCTTTCAATTTTGTTTTTCAAGTGTAAACTTACAACATATGTATAACAGTACATTCTTTGTCTTTGAAGAGTCTGTGGGATCTTTTGTTTCTACCTTTTCTTTAGTGTTTTTAAAAAAATGTATAAACAAAATGCCAAAGGACAAACCCAATCACACACACATGTACAAATTACCGTACACACATACTTGCATGTCATACACTTGCATACGCATTTATATTTATCCACAAATCCATGCATTATTGAGCACAGAACCTGACACTCAAATCTAAGAAATGACTGAACCAATAACAAACCAAATGGATACAGCAATGAATCAAACAACTTACCAATTAAGACAGCCAAGAAGAAGTGTTTGGCCAGCTTACCATTCAAGACAGCAAATAAGCGTTTGACTGCTTACCATTCAAAACAACCAATAAGTGTTGGACTAGTTTACCATTCAAGACAGCCAAGAAGCGTTGGACTAGCTTACCATTCAAAACAACCAATAAGTGTTGGACTAGTTTACCATTCAAGACAGCCAAGAAGTGTTGGACTAGTTTACCATTCAAGACAACCAAGAAGTGTTGGACTAGCTTACCATTCAAAACAACCAAGAAGTGTTGGACTAGCTTACCATTCAAGACAGCCAAGAAGTGTTGGACTAGCTTACCATTCAAGACAGCCAAGAAGTGTTGGACTAGCTTACCGTCAAGACAGCCAAGAAGTGTTGGACTAGCTTACCGTTCAAGACAGCCGAGAAGTGTTGGACTAGCTTACCGTTCAAGACAGCCAAGAAGTGTTGGACTAGCTTACCGTTCAAGACAGCCAAGAAGTGTTGGACTAGCTTACCATTCAAGACAGCCAAGAAGTGTTTGACTAGCTCACCATTCATGACAGCCAAGAAGAGACTGACAACTTACAAGAAGTGTTCGACAATGTACCATTCAAGACAGCCAAGAAGAGACTGACAACTTACCATGCAAGACAGCGAAGAAGTGTTCGACAATATACCATTCAAGACAGCGAAGAAGTGTTTGACAATGTACCATTCAAGACAGCGAAGAAGACTGACAACTTACCATGCAAGACAGCGAAGAAGAGACTGACACTTACCATTCAAGACAGCGAAGAAGAGACTGACAACTTACCGTTCAAGACAGTGAAGAAGAGACTGACAACTTACCATTCAAGACAGCAAAGAAGTGTTTGACAATGTACCATTCAAGACAGCGAAGAAGAGACTGACAACTTACCATTCAAGACAGCGAAGAAGAGACTGACAACTTACCGTTCAAGACAGCGAAGAAGAGACTGACACTTACCATTCAAGACAGCGAAGAAGAGACTGACAACTTACCATTCAAGACAGCAAAGAAGAGACTGACAACTTACCATTCATGACAGCGAAGAAGAGACTGACAACTTACCATGCAAGACAGCGAAGAAGTGTTTGACAATGTACCACTCAAGACAGCGAAGAGAGACTGACAACTTACCATTCAAGACAGCGAAGAAGTGTGTTTGACTAGCTAGCTTTTCCACAGCCCCAGGATCACTGCACTGGACAGCCAAGTTCTTCACCCCGGCCACAGCCTCTCTGCGTGTCCCTTCGTCCTTGGACACTATCTGAGCTGTAGAGTTGAGTCAGAAGGAAACAAATCAGACAAAGTGGATTGACAGCATTTAGCTCTCAGGGTGCACTAGGATTGCTGATTATTCATCCACTTTTTTTGTTGTTTTTAAGATGGAAAGTTTTTTTTTTTCTAACTGTCTGCCTGTATCTCTGACGTGATCCGACTTCTCGTATTTCACTGATCTTGATACAGAAACAGTACTGATAAAATGAAAGGAAGCATCATACAGTGTCCCACCTCTCTCCCTCACCACGCTCCCTCCCTCCCTATTTTTCAGGCAGAAAATGGATCACACACACACACACACACACACACACACACACACACACACACACACACACTCTCTCTCTCTCTCTCTCTCTCTCTCTCACACACACACACACACACACGCACACAAACCTCAACATTGGAAAGTACAGAATTTTATAATGATAATACAAAAAAAAAAGGCTGGACCAGAAAGCATAGAGAGCATGTGTTCTGTCAACTGCACTGATACTGAAACTCATATTATCGTATTTGGTACAGAAATAAATTCTCTGAGTTAGTACGTCTGTCCCATGTCATGAAGCCAACACTGGACATCAGGCTATTGATCTTCCTGTAGTGTCTTACCTCCCAACAGCTTGCCCAAGTCCACAGCGTACTGACTGAGATCCACACTCAGCTGACTCAGCATCTGCCCCACAGCTGTGAACAAAGGACATGCCTAGTGATAGTGACTCCTTTAAGATACAGCAGGGCTGCCACTAACGAAAAGCAAACACTGCTGAAACTCGACTGAAGTTTGACTGGAATGCCCCCATCCTCCCACGACCCCCTAATCACACACACATACCCATCCCCTTGAAAAATCTTGAAACTTGACTTTCAATAAGGTGAAATCTGATGCAAATCTGAGAATCAGGCAGTGAATGCCCACTTTTTAGAACCAACCACAACCAGGGCTATTTGTTCATATACAGTTTCTCTTTTTTTCTGTTACATCTGAAGCATCTCTCTCTGAGCATGATGTCCGTTATTGTGCCTTTATATGGGTTCATTGATCTGCTATTTTTTGTCTGCTCTTGCAAAGATGTTTACGTGACTTTTAGTGACGTCGATCATCTGCAAGTACACCAAAAACACAAGAAGTGCTGTGCTGACACCAATGCCACTTCTTTCTTCTCCCCCAAATGTTCATTGCTCAGAATGACTTATTCCTTCTCTCATTCACACACCCTTTACTCACAGCTCAGAATGAGGTATTCCCTCCCCATTCATACACTCTGTACTCACTGCTCAGAATGACATACATATTCCTTCCACCCATTCATACACTCTATACTCACTGCTCAGAATGACATATATTCCTTCCACTCCTTCATACACTCGACACTCACAGCTCAGAATGACATACATATTCCTTCCACTCATTCATACACTCTACACTCACTGCTTAGAATGACATTTTCTTTCCATTCCTTCATACACTCTACACTCACTGCTCAGAATGACATACATATTCCTTCCACTCCTTCATACACTCTATACTCACTGCTCAGAATGACGTACATATTTCTTCCACTCATTCAAATACTCTATACTCTCTGCTGAGAATGACATACATATTCCTTCCAATCATTCAGACATTCTACACTCACTGCTCAGAATGACATACATATTCCTTCCACCCATTCATACACTCTGTACTCACTGCTCAGAATGACGTGCACATTCCTTCCACCCATTCATGCACTCTGTACGCACTGCTCAGAATGACGTACATATTCCTTCCACCCATTCATACACTCTGTACTCACTGCTCAGAATGACGTGCATATTCCTTCCACCCATTCATACACTCTGTGTACTCACTGCTCAGAATGACATACATATATCCTTCCACCCATTCATACACTCTGTGCTCACTGCTCAGAATGACGTGCATATTCCTTCCACCCATTCATACACTCTGTACTCACTGCTCAGAATGGCGTACACATTCCTTCCACCCATTCATACACTCTGTGCTCACTGCTCAGAATGACGAACATATTCCTTCCCTTCCACTCCTTCATACACTCTATACTCACTGCTCAGAATGGCGTACATATTCCTTCCACCCATTCATACACTCTGTACTCACTGCTCAGAATGACTTCAGGATTCCGTAGCATGGCCTTCTGAGCTGCAGGCAACACTTGACCTTTGAACTCTTCATGAGAGCAGTGGCGCACAATCTCTCTTGAAGACACCTGCACCCGAAACACAATTTATTTCAACCCTTCTACCTGAACAACAAGTGACATATTCATCAGTACCAAGTACTGATTATTAAAAGGTTTAACCTCAGTACATTTAAAGATAGCATGATCAGTCCTTTTTGTTAAATAACGACATGCTATGAGATCATTTTGTAAATACATGA
The DNA here is from genome assembly GCA_016801955.1 of Conus betulinus. NCBI lineage: Eukaryota > Metazoa > Mollusca > Gastropoda > Neogastropoda > Conidae > Conus > Conus betulinus. The sequence goes on from JADBJO010004827.1 coordinate 69,936, forward strand.
TTCTGGTGCTAACAGAATAATTGATCTTTTAGTCTCCACAGAATCTGGCTAACAGTAACCTACTTGCCTGGGAACTGAACAGACGGTATAATATAAAGAAAAAAAAAAAGAAAAACTACTTGAATAAATTCAGAGCTACCATAAATAATTTCACACACTAAATGAATGGACAACTCAGAATTTTAAAGTTTCCTATGTTTTCCATGAACGCTTCTTCAAAAGAGATACAAGACCGCTGTTCCCAAACAGCGAACACTGCAGTGAAAGGGGCGTTAATTTTCTGCCATTCTTGAACACACTAAACCAGCTGTCAGAAAGTGACAATGCTCCACCACAGCCATATCAATTTCACACCCCCGCCCCCCCCCCCCCCCCCTCCCCACCCCCTGCCCAGTTCTCCACGCTCTGGACACTGCCCTGACAGTGACTGAGACAGGGAACTCACCACAACAGCAGCGTGGGGAGGTGTCGTGCGACTGGCCAGCACCTGCTTCAGGTAAAAGTCCAAGTACGCTCCCTGAAGGGGGAAAGGAAATCCTTTTCATCAGAACACATCTTTTAAAAGTTGCAGACAGCGAGGAAGCACGACAGAGAGGGAGCAAGACAGAGAGGAAGGACAGACAGACAAACAGAAAGCAAGACAGACAGAGAGGAGGTAGTACACGCAGAGAATAAGCGAGACAAGAAATACAAAACTGTGACATTCCATCTAAATAATACAATGCCATTCTGTCAAACAAACAGTCACATTCTGTTGAAGTAATACAGAAAGACACTGTCATAACTCTTAACATTCTGTTCAAACAATCTGAGAGCACTCCTTCCAAACAATACAATAACTTTCAGTCATAACATATATAAACACACACTCTCAAAAAAGGGACTACTGTAACTATGTCATAACAATACAGTAACATTGTCAAAATAATACATAACCTCCTGTCAAAAAACAACGTGGTGAACTATGGGCAATCACTTTTGTTGACTAATCTAGGGATTGACGCCGAGTTCGCTCCCTGCTTTCCCAATTTTTTTTTTTTTTTTTTTTTTTTTGGGGGGGGGGGGGGGGAGGTGGGGGAGGGTCAGGGGGGAGAGGTGGGGGGAGGGGAGAGTGGTGAGGTAGAGGGAGGCCCCTGATTATATGGCGATGTTCCACACCAAGCGGGGTTGGGCATTTGTTGGGACAGGTAAGCACGAGAACTCAAAATGATCACATTCTGTTCAAATGATGCCATGGCATTCTCTCAAAACCGTGCACCAACACTCAGCCTAAACAATGAAACGGCATCCTGTCTAAACCAGGCAAGGACAATCTGAACACACCTTGGGCTCATCCAGTTAGCCCAGACCTACCTTGTACTTGTCTATCAAAGCCTTGTTCTTCGTGGCGGACAGGAAGCGCAGGACAAAGGCCACACAGCAGGCATTTAAGGACGATGCCTCCACCTTCTCCAACAACTCCAGGTACTTCTCCAGCGACCCGGGTACCTGTCAAGACAGTGGTCTGACATGCTGGTCACCTTCTTTGCTGTCTGTTCCTACAGCTAGCAGTCTGCTAACATGTGCGTATGTATACCCACATACACAAACATGCACGCACACACGTAAAGACAGAGAGAGAGTGACAGGTGCCAAGAAACGCTTACATGACAGACATCTTCAAGGCCTCTTCTTTTGCCAATGTAAATGTGCACTCCTACTGGTTACAATGCATGTACTTGTCCCTTCATATGTGAACATACATACAAGTAAGCAAGTATATATCATATTTTGTGCGTGCGTGCATGCGCGCATGCATGCGTGTGTGCGTGCGTGCGTGCGTGTGTGTGTTTATGTGTGTGTGTGTATGTGTATGTGCGCGCATGCATGCATCTGTGTACGTGTGTGCGCATGTGCGGGCATGCCCAATTGTGAATGTTTTTTGGGACCAAAGTCTTGCTGTGACTTATTCTTTTTCCCCCTTACTTTACTGTTTTCTGTTTATCCTTACCGAAATCCAGACCAGTCGCAGTTTGCGGTAAGCAGCCTGGGTCAGAACATTCCGATCAGCGGCACATGCTCCGTAGACCAACACACACTGCAGTCCGACCTGATGCACACATTCAACCAAGTCAGACACTTCAATAACATTCTGGCTTGACAAGAAAGCTTATTAAACAACAACCATATTGGAACCTGTGATTCTGTTTCAACAAGACCTGTTTGCCCTTTAACTGCATGACAAGATCTCAAACTGAAATCCATTCAAACTTAAGCAGCAGGGAGTTAAGGTGATCTAGATACCGAGATCACTGCCATCAGTGTTCGGATCTTCAGAGTCAGGTGAGTTACCATACTGATCTGTCATCAACGACATAGACTGTTTATCCCCTTAAAAACCTAAGCGTACAAAGGCAAGTTAAAAAAAAATGTAATCTGAGAGTGAAGAAGAGGTGCATTCTCAGAGGATGCATCACAAAACCATCATGATACATTAACATCCACAGCAACTGAAACAAATTCACCTTCAGATTCTTCAGGTGACCTTCCCTAAAAACCATTCAAGACTGAAAGGACCGTGGATCACTCAAATTGATTATCCCCCTTCACTTAATGCCCTTCAGCAACGTAACAGACCAGTGCAGCTGCAGTAGTACAGAGAGCTGTTGTGAGCATATTAAACCACAGCAGGCACCCATTGTATGGACAGAACTAGTTGCATTCTAATTAGCTCAATGAGACCACGGAAGCAGCTCTTTCCAAAGAGTAATTTTGGTCATCTCTAAAGAGGAATGAAACATAAGTATACTGGTGGAAAGGGGCCCTTAAAAGTGTACTTAACCCACAGTGGAAGGTAAACAGTCTGAAAACAGACCAGTAATGTCAAAATAACACCTGCCATTAGCTTTTAGTAGAACTTTTGGTGCCACTTTGACCTTTTTTGCATTTCTTTTTAACCAATACCCTGATTTCATGAATTGGCGTTTCTGAAAATTAATGTGGCAGTTAGGCTGATGTGTCTTAAAAATCTGACTGTTATGAAATTAACGTTTTTAACTATCAATCCATCTGTATTGACCATTTCATTAGCAATTCCTTTTGCTGTCAAGAGCACTTTTGTATGTTTGGTTTCCATACAGACCATTTGGGAAGGTCTGCACATTAGGCCTCAGGGTTTTGATCAGCAACTTTACATCTCAAAGACATCATTTGCAATGTGCTTCAAAAACAAGCCAAAATTATTATATGTCTTTTTTTTTTTTACCCTGCATCAGAAGCCAATAATAAAGAAAAAGAAATTAACAGTGAAGGAAAGTCCATTTAACACAGATCTCGAAGATTAGGCAACCCAGGCAAGACCCACTCAGTCAAAAAAAGACAACAGAGCGTAACTTTACACAACACAAAATATTTCACAGTTGATTCAATCTGAAATGATGATTACATAGGAGAATTAGTGTCTCTATTCTGACTGATTTGGGGATCTTTCAGAATACAGATGTGTGATCACGGTGGTCAGTCATAAAATGGGAAACACAAATGCTACGCACACAGACATCAGACTACAAGCACAACTAGCATACATGCCTACCCCTAAAAATGAATTTCAGTAGCACTGATTTCAAATTTCAGTAGCACAGACTCAAAATGAGTAGCATTCAATTTTTCTTTTGAAACAGTTTGTGGAAAGAGTTGGTCAGGGTGTCATTATCAGCTCAATCTATGCATAGAACAAGACAAAACTTTACCGCCATGTTTTAATTACAGAAAATGCGCTGTCACAAGTCACGCACTTTGCTTTTGAATCGTCAGAGTCCAATTTCACAATGAAGGGAAAATTGCCACTGTATTTGTCCAGGAACTTCTGTGACGGCTGACGCTTTTTTGATGCAGGTTCATCATCGGCATCACCAGTTGGCACATCCAATCACTTTCTCTTTGTATTAGACGCCATGTTTATCGAAACTTCAATTACTTGCAATATCCGGTTTAGTACTTCCGCTTTCAAAAGCATCGTTTGCTTGAATAGGTGAGTTTAACGTCCCTTTATAGCAGAAGCCGTTGGAGACATACACTATTTGTCTGCTTGAAGAAGACTTTAGGCTTTTACCATTCAGTGTTCTGCTTCTGCTTTCAAAAGCATCGTCTGCTTCAACTAATGATCGTTTTACGTAAATTTTGTTGAAAAATCTTTTTTACCGTAACGAAAAATAAATTTCCGTAATCGCTGTAGCTACTTCGTTTTTTTTTGTTAATTGCCATAGAAAATACAGAAGTTCCGTAGGGGTAGGCATGTATGAACTAGATGTCCATGCAAAATATTCAGAGCAGTTGAAACATGAAGAGTTGCCTGCATCAAGTTTTTAAAACAATGCCCCAATTCAAGGAGTGTTTGAGCAATACCAATTACATAGGTAGCTGTGTACAAGCTGTGCACAGCATAAAAAAAACATCTTAGTCATTAAGTTCAAAAAGAACATAAACTTCCTAATGTTTTCTACTCATTGTTAACAGCTTTGAGTATGGACTTGGTTTTACCGATCACGCTTATGCAAACACACACACACGGAAACTGAAAAGCGCAACAGCGTGACAGAATTAAAGCACTGTTAAGAAATATACAGTACCTATTAGGAACATTATCATTTTCTTTATATTTCAATAATTGTAATTGATTTCACTATTCAAGAGCAACAAAATCAACTGCCATCTTAGTAAAAGGAAAAAAACCTTTCACACACACACACACACACACACACACACACCCCCACACACAAGAACAAAAGAACAAAATACAAAAAAACCCCTCACCAGCTGCCGCACACTGTCCTCTGACACGTTGCATGGTGCGGTCCAGATTTTCTCGCAGTGCCACGCACGTCATGCTCAGGGCATACAGAGAATCTCCTGAATTGCTCTTGCTGTGAACAAAGACATCATCACGCTCTGTTCATCACATTACACTCAGTGCACACAGGATATCTCCTGAATTGCTCTTGTTGTTAGCAATGACATCATCACACTCCGTTTGTGTATTTACTTCTAGTCAGGCTTGCACGTTATGTCGACCTGCTTACCATATAGGTATACTTTCCCGCAAAAATGAGCACAGTATCTGCAAAGTGTGTGGACAATAATCTTCCAAATTTTTGTAAAAAGCAGCAAACAGTGGACTGGGAGGGGGAGTGATGGGAAGCAGAGGGGAAGAAGAGAGGAGGGGAGAGGAGGATGAGGGAGACTTCTGCTACCACCACACAACTAAAGAATTACAATGCACTGACTATAGTAAAAAAAAAATTGTCCTCAAACACCAAATTTCTTTCACACCTGGTTCAACTGCATACTTTGGTGCAAATTCATGCTCTCATTACATTTTCTTTTCTTTTTCTTTTTTCCTTCTCAATATTTCAGTCCCTGCAACTATTCCTGCACATCATATACTGTCCAAGAAGAAGACAGCCATTCGCAAAAGTTAGCAAGATGTGTCCACCTTTGGTCAAAGCAAATTGGCACACCAAGACAACATCATAGCTACAGTCCACAAGTGTGACTGGTACTCAAGAACTTTGTTTCTGGCTTTTTATTTTGAACTTTTTTTTTTTTCAGTTTGTCGTATTGATAATATTCTGACCAAATGTATGTACATTTTTTTTTAATTGTATCAATAAACAGGTCTGCATCATGTGCAGGTCAGACTACATCACACAATGAAAACAAACATCATGTACATGAGAAGTGCCATGTTTGAAACAACCAGGACGTTACAAATGACAATGAATCGATCTCAGTCCAAGGCAGGCAACTTGTGCCACAGAATGAATGAAATTATCCATGTTTCAGACTCATTTGCCATATAGTTGTGAAGTTAACAATCCATTCACCCCTTTCCCCCTTCATAAAGTAAGTGCCACTGTGATCACTTTCGACAGACGCATAAATAAACGGATGGAACATTATGATCTCTCATGGAAATACATTTACTGAAAGGCAACTTAATACTTCCACCAGCTGCAGTGGCGCGAAATGGTTAGCGCCACGGACTGGGAGGTCATGAGTTCGATTCCCATCACAGCCATGTGGGGTTTTTCCACCCCTACCGGCTTCTACCCAGAGTTGAGTTTGCTACGGGCTCAGTTTGGAAGAGCTGGACCACACAGTCGTCGTGATTCATCCACTTAATGGATGCGTATCTGAGAGTGTTGCTCAAATTTCCTGTCCAAAACTGCAGGCGTCTGTATCTCTCAGACCTAGTTGTCGCTGGGATATATTATAAAAGTAAGCGTAGAGTCCACACCTGTCATGCAGTCTCAGACCAGAATGAAATCCGTGGTATCATCTTCATCATCCTCATTCTCATGGATCAGTATTAAAAGAAGTCTCAAATTCTGTGACCTTTCATGCACTGCTTTCATGGTGACCTCAGTTTCAATGTTCTCTCCATATCTATGGCCTTGATTTGATTCCATCGGGATCACTGGTATCGGCAGCTTTATGGGGGCTGTCGCTGGATGGAAGTGGTGGCGCCCTCTGGAGGGAGAGCTCACTCACACTGGTCGTCAATGGGGAGCTTAGTGGGTGGTGTCCTGTGTATGTTTGATCAGAACAGGCACCATTTAACACCACTGAAGAGACTCTGCAGCAGTGCAGTGTCTCCTCCTCCGGTGGGCTGCCTCTTGATGAGTTGACATTGCTCCCTGTGGATTGCCAGTGCCGGGCAGTGGCTGTGGATGGGTGTTTGGAATAAGCAGCATGGGTGGGGTGCCACTGAGGTGGCACCGAAGATGAGACAACAAACAAAAAAAAACAAAATACAGCATAACTTTGTCTTCCTTTGCTCTATAACCTGTTAACTCTATGAGCAATCAGTATTCTACAATTCTTTGAATGTACACATGTCAAAGTCAGTGAATGAGTGATACTCAGTGATTCAGCCAATCGGCACTGGTCTCACATCCAGTTTGTCAGAACCAAAAGTCAGTTTCTAAATTTGTAAGTTATAACTTTTACCAAGGCACTCACATTACAATGCCACTGGCAAAAAAAAAGTAAACAACTGCTGCTGGTATGAAAACATGAAAAAAACAAACATTTCACATGTGTTTGAAACTCACAATCTTTACTTAGAAGTACAACAACAACAAATCTATTTAGCCTATGTATGGGAAATATTGCATTTCTTAATTCACTTTTTTAACTCTAAGTACAATCAATACCAGTTGCTCAATTATTTACACACATACACAAAAAGAAAAATTCTGCAAATTAAATGCAGATGTCAACATTCTATAGATCTAACGCTGCTTTTGATATAACCAACAACCTATTTTCAATGTCTTCCACATGCACACATTTGCACAGACATCATGTACACCCTCTACTACACCTCCCCACCCTTCTGCCTACCTATCTCCAACCCACAGTTACTGATGAAAAAAAAAAAAAAGATTTGGAGCTGTGTGGTACAATGCTGACAGACCAAGAATTACCATGGTGAACAGTTCTTCTTGCAGCCCTCGGCAAATGAAGAGAATGCGGTGACAATGTTCGTCACACTGAGTTCTGGGTAGGCCCTGACAACCGCTGCCACCAGCCTGCATGCTGCTCGTCTTGAGGCCGCATCCTGATATCGGCCAATGGTTGATGACAGGAAGCGATAGATCCCTCTGACTGCTAGCTCTGGAAGATCTGTTGTTGCAACAATAGCAGACTTCAGCTTCACTCGCTTCAAACTGACAATTCTCTCCCCTGATTTTCACGACAATCGATTGACACCACCACCACCACCACCACCACCCCCCCCAAAATTCATTTCAGATATGTTGTTTTAATCTAGTTAGTGAAACTGGTTACTACTGAACTAAGGTGGAGTCCCCAGTTCACACAAATCTCGTATACTGTGTTCATTTCAGGCTGTCCAGTTCCTTTCACATTCATCTGCATGATAAATAAAATAGGTACGCATAGATCTATGAACACACAGGAACAAATAATAAGACTGATAGATGATTTACAACTGCAACGTATGAGTAATGTTTAGAAGAAGCTGGGACGGGTTGCTCGTGATGATGATGATGATGATGATGATGATGATGATGATGATGATGATGATGAAAAGGTTTCATACAAGCTCAGCTGCTGACAACAAAATGCTGTATTCCACGGTAAAACAGATCTCCGGCTCAAATCACACTGAGGTCTGTGAATGTCCTGACACTACGAAGCTGTGGGGTTAGAACAGTCTTAGTTAGCACTTCCCTCACAGACAGTCTTCACAGAATGAAGTCCACAAAAGTATCTCAGTGGTGGAGTTACATCATTCAGTCAGCTTTGCTTCACACGAATATGCAGACAAGCTAAACATCATAGATCAAACCCGCTCAGCATCAATATGTTGAATTATCATCCAGCCCTCAGTCCAACTTGCTGGTTTGAAACCTTTCAACTCAATTCATGGGAATAAAAGTGCTGATGGCTCTTGCTGACAATCGGAGGACACTACTAATGTTTGTAAATGGGGACAAAATTATGGCGGACATAACTGGAAAAGATGCCCTTCCTGCCAAAATTATAACACTCCTCCATTCTCATACCAACTTGACACAATTTCACACACACATATATACACATACATATATATATACATGCACATGCATGCATGTGCACACACACACACACACACACACACACACACTAGCAATTCATAAATACCTTGCACATCTTGCCGCCTACCAGCCCCAATCTCTCTCTTCCTTTTTTTCTTTCTTAAGCAACTTGAGTTTTATTCACCTTCACAAACCATACTCACATCACACTGAATCTGAACTGAGCTGTTTTTTCCCCTTCCAATGTTCTGTTTGCCTTGTTACCCTCTCTCCCTTCACCGGGCCCTAGCACGGCCCAGCAGGTTGGTGTGTAAACAGACTGCTGACATCCCTATACTGACTGTCATCTCACTTCAAATATCATCCATTTGCTCACATGACAGCAAGTGGTGGATACTTCCACCATATTGGAAGTCATCCAGATTTCTGTTCACAGAAATCAAGCTGCTCTACTATTTTTCCAGCATTTCATAAACTTGTTTTATATAGAACAGTCATCCACATTTCTGTTCACAGAAATCAAGCTGCTCCTCTACTTTTCCAGCATTTCATAAACTTATTTTTTATCTTAAGTAGACTCGCTGTGCTCTGATTCTGAATAATTCAGTGGCAGAAATGTAGAGAGGATGAGGCAGGAACTTTCTGAGTTTTCTAGAAGTAATCATGTGTCAATGTTAGAAATGAACCTGAGCATGTGTGGCTGTGATTTTTCTAGGAGTAAAATTAGAAATGCCCAGTGGCTGAGAACAGCAGTGTCAAGAATTTAGATCTCTCAACCTCATCGCCGAGAATAAATCCCCTATCTAACCAATCAAGTCAGCGTGAAGACATCTCCCTTGAACTGCTTCTAATTTAGAACACTGTTCAACTGCATGACTAGATCACGGACCAATCACAAGCGTTTTTTTTTTTTTGTTGTTGTTGTTTTTAACTGAACCCAGTTAAGATCTTGTTGACACAGGTCACTGCCTGCAAAAGGCACAATGACAGGTGAAGTCTGAAGATGAAAGGAAGGAACCTGCACAGCCATATTCATGGGTTCATTCAGGTGCATCCAAACAAAAGTTTACAAAAACTCGAACGAAAATCATTCTGATCACTTTCATTCATGGTATATGCTTCCTTATGAATAATTCAAGAGCCTCAAAACTCCAACATCAGTCTTTCTCAGTCCATTATGCTATTCAATATAAGCAATGAAAAACATCTCTTAATCCCAACAGCAAAAAATTGTACTTTGAATTAACTACAGACGAACTATATGTGTTAAAGTGAAGTTTGGAATACATATCTTTTTCGTTGTTGTTAAGTGAAACATCGTTAACTGAAAAAATCTCAGATCAAAGTGTTACACAATGGATGGTTTTGGTACACCTTACAGACCAGACAGAGACTGTGAGAAAGCAAAAAATGAATCAGGTGATGGCATGTGCTTCTATGTTCATGGAAGATGGTGCGACAGCACAAATGTGTGCATGTGAAAAAGCGAAATGTGTGACTGAAAGAGCTTGAACTCCATCTCAGTCTCATTCAGACCTGATACCTCTTACATAAACTTGGGTGCATATTTGCAACAATTGTGCATACCCTAGATTCTAACCAGGTAACTTACTTCCATCTATGCCCCCCCTGTGTGTGTGTGTGTGTGTGTGTGTGTGTGTGTGTGTGTGTGTGTGTGTGTGTTTTGCTTGTTGTTTTTTTTTCTTCTTTTGCCATCCCATCTTCTGTGCCACCTCAGTGGCAGTGTACCCATGCCGCTGAATCCAACACCTTATCCACAACCATAGCCCAGTCAGTCACCGGCAATCCATAGTGAACAATCAATGTCAAGTCATCAAGAGGCAACCCACTACAGGAGACACTGCACTGCTGCTGAGACACTTTGGTGGTGTTCAGTGGCACCTGTTCTGATCCAACATGCACAAGACACCACCTACTAAGCCTCCTACTGACGACGACAATAACTGCTTAGTAGTCGCGGAGTTGGCGTGAGTGACCTCTCCCTCCAGAGGGTGCCACCAGGTCTGTTCAACAACAGCCCCCAAGGACTTGCATGCAGGTGATCCCGACGGAACCAAACCAAGACCACAGACTTGGACAGGACATGGAAACTGAGGTCACCATGAGAGCAGGGCATGAAAGGCCACAGAATCTGAGACTTTTCTTTTATGCTGATCGATAAGAATGAGGATGATGAAGATGATGTGACAGATTTCCATTCCGGTCTGAGACTGCATGACAGGGCTGTACTCTACGCTTCCTTTCATAAAATATCCAGACATCAACCAGGCCTAAGAGATACAGAAACCTGTGGTGCTAATCAGAAAATTTGAGCAACATTCTAAGAGATGCATCCACTAAGTGGATGAAACACGACTATGTGGTCCCAGTCTTCCCAACTGAGCCCATAGCTGGGTAGGAGCTGGTCAGGGTAGTAAAATCCCACCAACTCTGATGGGAATCAAACCCACTACCTCCCAGCTGGGAGTCCGCGAAGCTAACCACTTCGCCACGGCACCTGGTCCATGCTCCTTTGTTTACAGTTGGTGATTTTAACCATTGTGACTCACAGGAAGTACTTTCTTCTTTTAATCAATATGTGCTTTTCTCCCACAGGCTGTGATAGAAGAAATGATCTGTTTTAGTACAGCAGCATCCTGTGGTCTACTGATCATTTACCCTTCAAATGGCTGGTTTACCTGACATGACTGATACTGTACAAATAATTGCAGCCAACAGACCTAAAATTTAGACTGACATGTGTGTGTGTGTGTTTGTGCATGCATGTGTGTGTGTGTGTATGTGTGTGTGTGTGTGTGATGCAATAATATGTGTATGTATGTGTGTGTGTGAATGTGTGTGTACACACGTGTATGTGTGCCATATACATGTGTGTGTGTGTGTGTGTGTGTGTGTGTGTGTGTGTGTGTGTGTGTGTGTGTGTGTGTGTGTGTGTGTGTGTGTGCGTGCGTGTGTGTGTGTACACAAGTGTAGTTAGAACAACGATTGGTGTGTATCTTGTGAATAACTGCAACTTTAACTTTGCCATTTTTGAACAATTGATTTTTCCCCTGGGGACATTCTTAAGACCCTCCACATAAGATTACATGATGGTTTCACCAACAGATAACCACAAGAAGGTACAGCTGAATCACCCACTATAACATCTCAGCAAAAATTTCTGTTGCTCTTTTTTAAGCTCTCAAGAAAAATACGATGTGCTGTCGCAAAAACACTTTTAACACGAAATTTTGGTTAATCTTTCATTTATGATGCCATGTTACACAGAAAGCTCCCACTGGCTCTAAACCCCAAATTCAGTCTGTATACAACTTGTACTGAAGGCACACTAATTCTAGAATTCTGATTTTTTTTTTACAAAAAATTATAATCAAAACTACATTGCGACCGAATTTTCAGGGAAATCTAAAAAAATTTTTTTAATCTATGACGTAAAATCTCAGAAAACAAGCTCTCTCCAAATTCTTCACAGAATGAGATGTGTGGAATCTGGAGCATTGGGTCAAAAGTATCGGGAAAAAATGTCCTCAGAAAAACACACACACCCCCCCTCCTCCTTTGTTCTGTCTCTCTTTCCCTCCACTCTCCTACCTCCCTCTCTTCCTTATCACACCTCTCGAACAAAATGCGAGTGTCAACTGACCCATCTGCTGCCCGTACCAGTGATGAAAACTGCATCCTTCCTTACAGTGATGAAAACTGCATCCTTCCTTACAGGAAGGAATGGCATGTACATTGTTTATAACATGCCTTCAGTGAGGATAAATGGCTAAGCTGCCTTCATATCAGGATATAAGACAGAATCTTAGGAAGGAAGATCGCAGAGCTTGATCATGGTAACAGTCACTAAGACAGAATAGGAAAGAAATCATATGAAAATGCCGCAAGACAGATATGTCTGTGTGGATGTGTGTGAGTGTGTGTTTTGTTGTTGTTGTTGTTGTCGTTGTACCCTGGCTAAAAGACTCCAGGGATCATCCAAACAGCTGAAGTACTTGAACACTATGGTAAAAATGCATCAACTGGGGATGAGAACATTACGTGTGTGACCGTTTTTGATTACCCCGCCACATGGGCAGCCACACTCCAACTTCGGGGGAAGTATGTGTGTATGTGTATGTGTATGTGTATGTGTAGGTGTGTGTGTGTGTGTGTGTGTGTGTGTGTGCGAGAGTGTGTGTGTATGTGGTAGAGGGAGAGGGGGTGGGGGTTGGGTTTACACTAGTTAATCAAATAGAAAAAGAGAATAATTACAGAGTTTTACTTCAAACAGCATACAATCAATATTTGTTGCTTATTCATTGCTACCACTAGCTAACATTTCCGTCGCATACATTCGGTAATACTCGAAAGATGCACGAAAGCATGCACTTGTGCCACATGTTGCAACAAAAATGTTTGTACGTATTTCATGGTATCAGTGGGACTGACATATGAAATCGTTCTTGACTACATGATTTCTGGTGTACAAACGTATTACTTTGTTTAATGACTAAAGAGATACAGTCAAAACTCCCAACACCAAATATTCTGATGATTCTGTCACTGCAGATTCTTCAAAATCTGACGCAGTCAGTCTTGATGAGATAGGTAAGTTCTGTTTATGGTGCAAAGAAAATAGTTTTGATTCAAATGTCTTGAAAACAAACTGCTACTTGATTTTTGTAAAGCCTCGCCAAAGGTACATGCAACAACTGACTGTCAAAGTTGTTGAGAAGACAGCAAAAATATAAATATCAGGACACAGCTTTAGACAATGAACTGGTTTTTGACAAATGTTGATAAGATTTTTTTTTCTTTAAGTCAGTCAAGATTTGTTGCTTATAAAAAACTTAGAAATACTGGCATCCATTCGAAGATTTTACATACCTATTATTGTTGATACAAAACTTGTATCAAATCTTTGCTCACAATTTCTTTTACATGCTGGTATGGAAGCCAAGGTGTAAGAAGCATGCGAATGTTGAATAATCACGTGGTGAGTGTGTGCAGTAAAGCTGTCAGTGCAAGGAAAATTTATCATAAACCAATGGTACGTTAGTTATGTCATAGTGCAAGTGATGTTAGCCATGTTCTATCCAGAACTTCCATCATCAGGGCGCCATTTTAGGACAATAAGGATTACATCTTGGCCACAGAAAACTTGTATCCAAAAATCAATTCTTTTCTTAAACTTTTTATACTTTTACACCACTTGTTCTGGACTGTGAATCCTGTGTATGTGTGAATGTGTGACTGTGAATAAGTGTTTCACTTTTTATGTCTACAGATAAATGTGCATGCGAGTGCATGCTATTTATATGTGGAGATGGGATGGAAGGGTGGCAGGGTAGGGGGTGGTACTGGTAGCCAAGAGGCAATGTTGGAATGGGTGGGAGTATGTGTAGCAAAGAGAGGTGGGGAGGAAAGGAAGAAGCCTGCATTATGTTATTGTTCATTACATAATCTCAGTACAGATTTAATCCAAACTCTGCCCCATTTCGCATAATACCACGGAAATGTCTATTATTCATTATATATGCATGTCTGATATTCTGTCCGTCTCATTTGTATGATAACTGTTGCATCTGACACAATTTGTCTTTTTTCAGAGATGAGAGATACTACATATCTATGTTATCTTGTAGGAACTCGGTTGAAACAGTGTCAGTATGTGATGAGACCTCTGCAAAATAATGTAATAGTGTTCATATCTCATCTCAGCACTTTTCTCTGAAGTTTTTTTTTAGGGTTCTTTTTTTTTTTTTTGCTTGAATTTGAACTAGAACCCTCCATTTTCGATCTAGGGAGATTGATTTTAAGCTGCCATTTTTTGTTGCTGATCCTAATCTAATCAGTTCTCATCAAGTTTCTTGGCTTTGATGAAGGTCTTGAACATCTAAGATCCAGTCATGTGTCAAAATGTGTTCTTGGTAATTGATAAAAAAACAAAATACTGAATAATCTGCCTATTCACTATTATTAGAAATTATCGTACAGTAGATCTATAATGTCTTTGCACTCTGTCAGAACTGAACCACTCTAATAACATAAAATACCACGCCAAATCACAATACCTGTGATTATATAACTTGCTATGCCCTTTTGAGAAACAAATAGTCACAGCTCCATCAAAATAAATAAATCAAGAAAGTGCTGGATGGGTGTGCAGAGTGTGTGTGTGTGTGTGTGTGTGTGTGTGTGTGTGTGTGTATGTGTGTGTGTGTGTGTGTGTGTGTGTGAGTGTGTTCCCCCAGTGATATGACATTTCCAATTCGGTTATCTACAGAAATAGTAACACTGGCATTATCAGCAGTGCCATTTGAGTTATCCGCAGTCATCTGTGAACTGGATTCTGATCTGCAGTAGTACTGTATCATTTCCAGTCAGAATTCTTAACATCAAATTTGTAAGTTTCAGGTGTGACTTTTAATCATAATGAAATTCACCATTTTTACCATGCACGCAAGACAACTTGAATTATCAGTTTATTTCTCGTTTCTTGCTATCAGTGTAACAGACTGGGGACCCAACATTGTGGCTTTACTAAAACTGAAGCATCTATTGCATTTCTCATTTCCTGCTATCAGTGTAACAGACTGGGGACCCAACATTGTGGCTTTACGCAAACCGAAGCAATTTTCAAACTTCTAATGCCTTAATGCGTGAAACACACACACCTGTACATGAATCATGAGACCTGCTGAAATCAGATGATCATATTTATCATTTTTGATGTTGACAGTAACTTTCTGTGCATGTGTGTGTGTGTGTGTGTGTGTGTGTGTGTGTGTAAAACATTCTGTGCATGTGTACGTGAGAGAGAGAGAGAGTGTGTGTGTGTGTGTGTGTGTGTGTGTAAGAAACACAAACAGTAGACTCAACTTTATCATGGTATTGGGGCGGACCTTCATCTTCCAGCCAGCCTCTATTTCGCTAAATATTACTTTCTGGGTGGCCCATAGCGGGCAAATTCTTACAAACCTGCAGACCACAGTTTAAGGACCCCTATTCTTGACACATGTTTGCTTTCATTCTCTCTCTCTCTCTCTCTCTCTGAAACCATCAATCGAAATCATGCATGTAACATGTTCCACGTCTGCCAAACACACACACACACACACACACACACACACATTGACAATGTAAGTGATGTGACGGGAGGAAGCTTTCATTTAATCAAACAGAATCATCTCATTGTCTGGTGGGGAGTGGACCTTGGGCTGGCGAACTGGGGTGGTGGGTTTTACGTTAAAAGAAAGTAATTACCTAACTTGTAGCCAGATGCTTGAACACAAAAATGACGGATAACAATCCTTAAGACTTACATGCTCTGCTTTGATATGTATCAACACAATATTTACTTATCAAACTGTCTTTATAAATACATTCTACTATGCCAGACAGGTTAAAATAGTCATGACCAAGAAACCAACCTCCATTCTTCACATGACCAACCACCGCCTCGGTAACTCCAATTCGCTCTTTCGTGCTAGACGCCGTCACTTTTGCAGCAAACCGCTTCAGAACATCAGCGCCCTGAAAGCATTCGTTTTAAAATTATTATTCATTCAAGTATTCGCGCATTTAATGCAAAATATGTTGGCAATAGAAGGTTACTTCCACGTGGGAAACTCACTTGTGCGCTGCGTTCCGCCATCTTGATGGTGCAATGTGATGAGGTGAATTTACGTCAATTTTCATAACAAGTCACTTCTAAAATTCTATTTGAAGTCACAGGCTTCTAGTGTACATAATTTTGTTTAGATAGAAACTGTTTGTTATAAGGTTTAGGCAATACATAAGATTTTCCAAAAGAAAAACACATTCAACGTTTGAATTGCAGACTTGGTAAACCGCCTTCTGTCCTGGTTGATAAGTCGTCTGCTAAACTGTCTATTTATATAAATTTTAGCCAACATAAAAGCAGCTTCATTTGTAATATCTACACTACCCAACCCGTCAGGCACTAAGCTACATGATCAATACTAGTGAAAACAGAGCAATACATGTTTTGATCTTGGAAACTGTTCAGAATCATCTGAATAGGAAAAACATGAGAGAGAGAGAGAGAGAGAGAGAGACAGACAGACAGACAGACAGACAGACAGACAGACAGACAAGACAAGACAAGACAAGACAAGACAAAATTCTTTATTTACGAGGATAATAGATAAGCACTGACGTACTTTTTTACATCCAGTCCTCGCCCTGAGTAGGGACTACAATATGCAGTGAAATGAAATAATGTAAAAAGCAAACAAGCCAACAAAGCGGTCATGCAATCATAATGGAACATCAAGTGAATATACAAGAGAAATGAAAATCAAAAAAAAAAAAAAATAGAAAATAATAATAATAACAACAATAAACAAACAAACAAAAATGAATAAATAAAAACGAAAATAACAATAATGAAGGGGAAGGAGAGAGTGGGGGTGGGGGTGGGCTGAGCTTGGAAATATCTGGAAATGTACCACAACGTACAAAAAAAATTAGCATGTGTAAAAACAGACAGTAAAATGAATATGACAAAGTACGTACATAATTTTGAACACACACATACACGCACGCACGCACGCACTGAGAGAGAGAGAGAGAGAGAGAGAGAGAGAGAGAGAGAGAGAGAGAGAGAGAGCAAGGCACAACATGTAATCATTTTCCGTAAGACATGAAAATACGTAGAAGGTATTTAGCAACGTGAGATGGAATTTGGGGGGGGGGGGGGGGGGGGGGGGGGGGAGCAAGAGAGAGAGAGAGAGAGAGAGAGAGACTTTGACATTTTATTGTCATTACCTGAAAGGTCTATTGTCAAGGGGGGTGGTAACAATGTCTCTGTTTTTATCGACAGAGTAAATGATCTTTAAATAAACAGTTTAAAGATTCAAGAAAATTAGGTTAGCAACAATATCATTCCGCAATTCTCTTGCACAGCGTCATGCAACATAACGAAAACCTAACAAGAAAAACACACAGAAAAAAAGCTCATATCATAGGAAAAGGAGATAACGAAAAATGCGTATAGTACAAGGTGTCGACCATCCACAAAAACTAAGATGTCATGCTGACGTAATTTCCAAAAACTCACATAGTTTGAAGTCATCATAAAACATTTTCATTATCTGGTTTTGTCTTTAGTTGTGTCTGTCGTATTTTTTGTGCTTCAGCAATAAACTTAGCAACTGATTTAATTATAGTCTCATCGTCGGACATTAGCAGTGAAGCAACGTCTTTTCTCTTAGCCACGTCTAGATTTGCAAATATACATTTTTGCCGCAACTCGTCGTATGCTGAACATTGGAATAAAAAGTGTTTTTCATCATCTGTACTGAATCTACAGAAAGGGCACGGTGGTTCTGAGGACGTTCCGGATTGGTACCATCTTTTATTCGCATTAAATCCAAGTGTACGTAACCTAAATCTTGCATAATTTATTCTATTCCATTTATGTGTAATAACTTTTAAATATTTTTCGGGTTGAAATACATTTTTAAATGAAAAAAAACTGTATTTTTCTTTACTTTCCATATCTCAATGCCACTTCTGTTTAAAGGAACAAATAAGTCTGTCTTTAAATTCCGCAACAAATTGCTGTTCATTTCCTACCTCTTGAAATATCCATACAATGCCAAAACCATGTTCCGACAAAACTTTCTTTACTCTGTAAGCCCATTTTCTTTTTCTTTATCTAACTCGAGAGAGAGAGAGAGAGAGAGAGAGAGAGAGAGAGAGAGAGAGAGACAGAGACAGAGAGAGAGAGAGAGAGAGAGGCTCTGTGTACTGCCATCCACATGTTTTCTTGGCTTCCTAAGTTTGTGCTTTCCGTCTGTACTGTTCCACCATCTTTTAGCTTGCTCGGTGCACGCACACAGCACTGTCGAAGCCCTTCCCAGTCAAAGTATGAGGCTTTATTCAAACAGTACGTCAGTTCCAAAGTTCAAGTCATTACCATCAATTTGGTTTTGTGAAATTTAGAAAGAGGAGGGGTTAGTTACCGCCAAGGACACAGACAAACAGAGTACAGGACAAGACGCAATGCATTTCGACCTCTTGGGTCTTCTTCAGGCGAAAACAAATAACATTTAGGACAGTGAAAATATTCTTGACATATTCGGCGCAAAATCAATATAGCTGCTTTTGATTTTGCGCCGAATATGAGGAGATAAGTGGTTCTCGTTCTTCGTTTTCGCTGTCCTAAATGTATTTTTTGTTTTTGCCTGAAGAAGACCCAAGAGGTCGAAATGCATTGTGTCTTGTCCTGTACTCTGTTTGTCTGTGTCCTCGGCAATAACTAACCCCTTCTCTTTCTAAATTTTGCTTCATTTTCTGCCCTCAGTCACTTCATTTTGAAACTAACTTTGTTTTTTGTGAGTTAACAAGCTCTGCGCAAAACTATTAAGCAGAAAAAGTGCTCACTGTGGGCAAAGTGGCTCGTCAGATCATTACCTGAGAGGTGGCATGGCAGACAGTGCTAAGGGAGAGGTGGCATGGCAGACAGTGCTAAGGGAGAGGTGGCATGGCAGACAGTGATAAAGGGAGAGGTGGCATGACAGACAGTGATAAAGGGAGAGGTGACATGGCAGACAGTGCTAAGGGAGAGGTGGCATGGCAGACAGTGCTAAGGGAGAGGTGGCATGGCAGACAGTGCTAAGGGAGAGGTGGCATGGCAGACAGTGATAAAAGGAGAGGTGGCATGACAGACAGTGATAAAGGGAGAGGTGGCACGGCAGACAGTGCTAAGGGAGAGGTGGCATGGCAGACAGTGATAAAGGGAGAGGTGGCATGACAGACAGTGATAAAGGGAGAGGTGACATGGCAGACAGTGATAAAAGGACAGGTGGCATGCCAGACAGTGCTAAGGGAGAGGTGGCATGGCAGACAATGCTAAGGGAGAGGTGGCATGGCAGACAGTGCTAAGGGAGAGGTGACATGGCAGACAGTGATAAAAGGACAGGTGGCATGCCAGACAGTGCTAAGGGAGAGGTGGCATGGCAGACAATGCTAAGGGAGAGGTGGCATGGCAGACAGTGCTTAGGGAGAGGTGGCATGGCAGACAGT
This sequence comes from Conus betulinus, assembly GCA_016801955.1. NCBI lineage: Eukaryota > Metazoa > Mollusca > Gastropoda > Neogastropoda > Conidae > Conus > Conus betulinus. The sequence continues at coordinate 89,576 of JADBJO010004827.1, forward strand.
GCTTAGGGGGAGATGAGATGGCATGGCAGACAGTGCTAAGGGAGAGGTGGCATGCAGACAGTGCTTAAGGGGAGGGTGACATGGCAGACAGTGCTTAAGGGGAGGTGACATGGCAGACAGTGCTTAAGGGGAGGTGACATGGCAGACAGTGCTAAGGGAGAGGTGCATGGCAGACAGTGCTTAAGGGGAGGTGACATGGCAGACAGTGCTAAGGGAGAAGTGGCATGGCAGACAGTGCCAAGGGAGAAGTGGCATGGCAGATAGTGCTAAGGGAGAGGTGACAGTGCTAAGGGAAAGGTGGCATGGCAAACAGTGCCAAGGGAGAGGTGACATGGCAGACAGTGCTAAGGGAGAGGTGGCGTGGCAGACAGTGCTAAGGGAGAGGTGGCATGGCAGACAGTGCTAAGGGAGAGGTGGCAGTGCTAATGGAGAGGTGGCATGGCAGACAGTGCTAAGGGAGAGGGTGGCAGTGCTAAGGGAGAGTGGCATGGCAGACAGTGCTAAGGGAGAGGTGACAGTGCCAAGGGAGAGGTAGCCTGGCAGACAGTGCTAAGGGAGAGGTGGCAGTGCTAAGGGAGAGGTGGCATGGCAGACAGTGCTAAGGGAGAGGTGGCAGTGCTAAAGGAGAGGTGGCATGGCAGACAGTGCTAAGAGAGAGGTGGCATGGCAGACAGTGCTGAGGGAGAGGTGGCATGGCAGACAGTACTAAAGGAGAGGTGGCATGGCAGACAGTGCTAAGGGAGAGGTGGCATGGCAGAGACAGTGCTAAGGGGAGAGAGGTGGCAGTGCTAAGGGAGAGGTGGCATGGCAGACAGTGCTAAGGGAGAGGTGGCATGGCAGACAGTGATAAAGGGAGGAGAGGTGACATGGCAGACAGTGCTAAGGGAGAGGTGGCATGGCAGACAGTGCTAAGGGAGAGGTGGCATGGCAGACAGTGCTAAGGGAGAGGTGACATGGCAGACAGTGATAAAGGGAGAGGTGACATGGCTGACAGTGCTAAGGGAGAGGTGACATGGCTGACAGTGCTAAGGGAGAGGTGACATGGCAGACAGTGCTAAGGGAGAGGTGGCAGTGCTATGGGAGAGGTGGCATGGCAGACAGTGCTGAGGGAGAGGTGACATGGCAGACAGTGCTAAAGGGAGAGGTGGCTGATCTCTCTCGAAGGCCGTTGATATGAGAAGTCAATATTGGATGACGCAGCCAACCTTCTAGCCACTACAGATGATAATTTGTCTAGCCTGTGTCGAGAAGGAATGGCTCCTGGAGATGTAGGGAAGTCAGTGATGGAGTGTTGCTGCCTGACTACGATAAAATGTGGCCTGGCAAACCATGTTATCGGGTCGGCATGGTGGGCACTCCTCTCAGGGTTGGGCTAAAAAAAAAAAAAAAAAATTCCTCACTCAGCCGTGCAGCGCTGTAGCGATGCCCGTCCTGCTGCCTCTTTGGGGAAACTTCAGGCATCACTGGACCATGACCGACCCAGCACGAAGAAGGCTGCCCAGCAGCCCTGAAGACAGGCCTTCTAGGGGGAAGAGGCAAAGATTACCGACACTCATATCTGGCTGACCAACACCACAGACTGGACACTAGTTCATACGGAACCAGAAGCGAATGCTGGACACCAGTTCAGCAGCAAGAAAGAAGAGGAACCAGACTCCAGTCTGGGACGAAAAACAGAACAAGATCGGGCCCAGGACTCCTGCCAACCAAAGCTACAGTCTATAGTCTGGGACACCATGTCCTTAAGGGCCTCAGGTGAACAGGATGCAAAGCTCAACTCTTCAGCTTCAGTAAGTGACCTAACCGTAGAGCAGCTGATCAGCTGCTGATGGCAGCCACACAGCTGAATCGACACGTCTTCCGAGAGCTCCCCCCCGCCCCCTTCTTCTTCCCCATCCCTGCCCACTCTTCTCATGCTGTCCTTAGTTCTGCCAGTCGGCCAAGTGTTTGCTTGATCTGCAAACAAACCGAAAGAAAAATCATTATGCCACCAAACTAAAGAAACACACAAATTACGAGACAAAGACGACCTCGTACTGGTCTCCCTCAGGCAAGACGAACAACATTTAAGACAATGAAAACAAAGCACGAACAGACACTCACTTCTCTCCTCAAACTGGGCGCACATCCATTTTGCATTTAATTTGAGGAGGTAAGCGACTGTTCGTGCCTCGTTTTCATTGTCTCGAATGTTCTTTGTCTTGCTTGACAAAGATTGACAAAATCGAAACGCATCATGTTTGTCTTGTAATGTGGTTGTGTGTTTTTAGGCGACAGTGTAATTTTTCTTTTGTTTCCATTCCCACCTGCAGTCACCTCTGTTGTCTCGTTCGTCATTTCTTCAGATGGATTCCCCCGTCTCCTCACAAAGGTGGCAGTGCGTCGCAGGTCCTCCAGTCCTCCCTTGAGCTTCCGGGCCACTGGTATTGGGTCGGGCCAGGTTTTCTCTTGGAGTACTTGGTGGAGCGGGCAGGACTGCAGCAGATGTTCTGTTGTCTGGCTACCTGTTCCGCAGGGACACTGCTCTCTGTGTTGCCGATGCGGAGTTTAATGAACGGGTGATGTTTCAGGTGGTTGTGGCCTGTCCTGAGCTTGAAAATGACTACCTGCTCTCGTCGAGTCAGCAGGTAGTACGGGTCTGCTCTGTTGTGGCGTGGATGCTGCTGCTTCCACTTGTTCTGCAGCTTGGCCTTAATGATGGTCCTGGATTCAGAATAAGTGGTAGATCTGTCCATCTGCTCCTTCATAGTGTTCTCCTTTGCCAGGGAGTCAGCAGTCTCATTGCCCAAGCCACGCTGCAGTGGGAGGGAATCCACTGCAGGATGACTGACTGTGTGACTTGTGCAGAGGGAGGCGAGAGATGATGAGGACACATCGTTGAGCTCTGGATCTCTGTTGGACTGAAGGGCCTGCGAGATGGACAGGGCATCGGTCAGGAAGACAACGTTATGTCTGGCGTAGGGGCTGACCTCGATGTGGGCTGCTGCTGTTTTCAAGGCTTCTGCTTCAGCTCTGTAATTTGTGGAGTACAGGCCGGTAGTGAGGCAGATCTTTTCTTCTCTGCCTCCTGGATACTGGACATAGACCCCTGCCCCTCCATTTCGAATGGCATCTGCTGCAGAGCCGTCAGTATAGAGTCAGATGGAGTCCAGGACTCTTTTGGGGAACTGGGCATGGAGGTGTTCAAGGGTGAGAGACTTTCTTTCAGGGCCGCTTTGGGAATCTTTGGGGCCAATACCAGGGATGCTGCACGGATGAGGGGAGGGTTCCTTCGCTCCATGGTGGGACGGAAGACACCGGGGTATCACTTTGGGGTCATGGTCAAGGATATCTTGATGTTGCCATTCTAGGATTCTGCTCTGGTGTACAAAGCTCCCTCTCTTCAGCTGTCCTTTTGTTGTTTGAGACAGTCTGTCTTTAATGGGTCACCTCATATTGAAACTAACTCTGAACTGCAAAGGCTGCGATTTCCATCTCTTCAGCTGAGTTTTACTGCATCTCATGTTGTGCTGTTAAAAACTTGATCGGTCAAAGCCTGTAGCTTTGTGCTGACAGACAGTCAGGTCATCATCATTTCGCTGTCTGAGATGGCAGAGTTCTGAGGATTTGCAAGCACATCAAATAGTTTAGGGCAAGCTTTCTGCGCCGCAGACCAAGCGGTCAAGCCACTTAAAGCAGCGTGGCATGCAGTACACATGACAGGTGCTTCGGCTCCTAGGCGTGCGTGCGTGCGTGTGCGTGTGTGTGTGTGTGTGTGTGTGTGTGTGTGTGTGTGTGTGTGTGTGCGTGCGTGCGTGCGTACGTGCGTGCGTGCGTGCGTGCGTGTGTGTGTGTGTGTGTGTGTGGTGGTCAGACACAACAACGTGCATCTCCTGGTTAGATTGCAGTCTCAAAGCCAAATCAAGTTGTGACAGGTCCTCTTCTAGGATTATCAAACAGCTTTTGGACACCTGTTGTTAACCAGGAATCTAGGTCATATGAAGTTCACGTTTATTCCTCCCTGACTAGATCCGACTGAAAGTCTTCCCAGCCTCTTCTGCCGTCATCTTTGGGGCTTTTCTCCTCTTCTTGAGATCTTTTGCTTGAGATCATCTGTATCTGTAACTGGTCGTCGTTGAATCCAAATGAATGGTGTATTTGTGATGGGGGAATCGAGGGGAGGGATTGTGTGTGTGTGTGTGTGTGTGTGTGTGTGTGTGTGTGTGTGTGTGTGTGTGTGTGTGTTCAGCTGGCCTAGATCTCTTTGTGGCGGGTAGCAAGGTTTTTTGAGTGACAATGTCCTGTCCAGAAGCTGGTGATGGACTCAGAGTGCACATGTTGTCACCAAGAGAGCTGCATTTTATAGAGATACAAAAGAAAAACGAATATCTTAGCAGTAAGTTCTGCAAGCACATAATAAACACAGGTGAAGCGCAGTTACTATTTTTCTTCTCTAATTTTCTACGACGTGTTAAAAGACATAAAATTATTGTCCTTACTCGTGCAGATGTCAGAAATTTGGCCGAAGGTATATGGCTGGCACCAAAATTAATTACCCTGAAAATGCATATCATACGTAATTGTTTGCTGAAGGCAAATGCGCCAAGTCTTTTTTCAAACCTCAAAGATCGCAGATGGTAAACCATCTTTCCCCTAGCTGCTGGTTAGATGCATGGATATCACGTTTGTGACGGAAATCACTGTTGGAAATTTGTTTGTTGAGATGATTTGTTCATGATTTTATACATAAAATTGAACGGTTGAATTGTTCATGATGTCATATATTAAAAACAGCCTTGTTGCAACGACACTTAAGGACAGAAAGGGCGAATTTTTAATTGTTTGTATTCATTAGGGACCAGTGAAGATGATTTGAGAAGAATAAGAGTGAGCGAGCGAATGAGCTAGTGAGAGAGAGAGAGACAGACAGACAGACAGACAGACAGATAGACAGACAGACTGGCAGACAGAGAGACAGACAGACACAGAGAGAGAGAGAGAGAGAGAGAGAGAGAGAGAGAGAGAGAGAGAGAGAGAGAGAGGTGCGAGGAAAAAGATGGTGAGGGAAAGCGGGGGGGGGGGTGTGTGGGGGGGGGGTGTAGTGGCCGTGATTGCCACGTCACAGCCCACGGGAGGGGGGGGGGGGGGTGAGGATGGTGGTCGTCATTGTCACGTCACAGCCCCTGAAGCTACCAGTGTAGTGGGGCCCAGAGAAGCACTGTCTTCGACTCTCAAACCAGTCAACCGTGAGCGATCGTGCACCACCCTTGGAAGCCAGCGCTGCGTTCACATGACCTAGGGTGCAAGCATTGAGACATCAAGGTTCACGTGTTGTCACAGGCAATAGGCAGGTGGACAGGCCTACATGGTTTCCTGAGAGGTTAGTCCAGCCAGTCAGTGGCACAATGCGCTCACAGAGCGTGGTGATTGGGGCGCATGGAAGTGG
>JADBJO010004827.1:100000-132500 GCA_016801955.1 Conus betulinus
GAGACCGGTCATGTCACCTGGTATGCTTTGGTGCGTGTGAGACTAACTTGTTTCAGTCCTTGTACATTGTTTGGTGTAAGTTTACTCACAAACGACCTGCAGTCCGTTCACATTGTTTGGTGTAAGTTTACTCACAAACGACCATTTTCATTTAAACAACTTGAGATCCACCAAAATACATTGTAGTATTTGTTAGAAGAAACTGAAGGTATTTTACGAAAATGTGTATTCCTCATGTCTGCTGAACTACTACCGACCACACAAACATGAGAAGATTTAAAACAGCAAAGAGCCTGCACTGCACACACACACACACACACACACACACACACACACACACACACACACACACACACACACACACACACACACACACACACACACACACACACACACACACACGCACACGCACACACTCACTCACTCACTTACACACACACACACACACACACACACACACACACACACACACACACACACACACACACACAGAGAGAGGTGATTCCGCTTGAAATTTTTGGGGGGGGGGGGGGGGGGGGGGGATAGACAAAAACAACAAATGATAGGTTGCTAAACTAGACATGGCACTGGCAGCTACACACAGTTAAAAAAAAAGACAAGCATAAAAACAGAAGAATAAAGAAATGACGAAACGCAGACTACTTTCAACAAACAAACAAACAAAAACAAATAATCATGCATTTAATGTAACCTGGCAGAGGGAAGTACATACAGAGAGCAGAGTTGTCAAGGCTTGGCAGTCTCACACATTTCAGGGAAATTTGCAGTCCAATGAGATGAAGGGAAGGTGGGGTAGGGCAGGGGGGGGGGGGGGGGGGGGGGGGGCAACAATGTTACTGCAGGTTCCGCTTACACTTTTGACAGTTGTTAAACAGTATTCTGTGATCCAACCTCTTCTGTTTGTTTCAACAAACAGAAGAGGTTGATGCACGTGTCTGAACAGTGTAACTGTACTGAATAACTGCTGGAACGATCTTCTCATATCAACAATCAAAGTATTGGACATACAGCTGACTGGCAGAATGGAAAAGAAGGCAGACTGCATTTAAAAAAAAAATTACACGGCTGATCTTTGGTTTGCTAAAACCTGTTGCGTTGAAAATAAATCAACAGACTTTCATGTAAAAGTCAGCCAACAAACAACAAAAGAGAAATGACCAGAATGCTTGACAAAAAGGAGCTGCTTATTACTTACTTTTACATTAATCACTTAATTTTAGGAGTTACCGTCCATATATGTCAGCATTAAGACCTCTGCAGCTGATGGACATGAATTTGATGAAATCTGCACGTACTCTTGTGCTCATAGGCTATGGTATTCTTCTGTAAATGTGTGAACAGCTATATATATAGGTACGAATTCAAAAATGGTAGTAAATGTTGTCAACAATCTCACTGGTATCCATGTCAGCAATGAATATAATGTTCATTTTGCTAGAAAACTGACATTAATGGGTTGCTGAAACAACCAGAGGTGAATTATAATGTCTCTGCAAGCATTTATTCAAGTCAGTAAGAAACCAGCTGGCACACAGTGTCCGGAGAGCAAAATGAGTTTTCATCTTTCAGATTTTTACCGATTAGTTGTGGAAGTTTGGTGATGGACACAGTATGAATACTGACATCACTAAACTGATGATAACTGTTCAAACGATTTTCAGGGTTATGTTTATCTTCCTTATTGCGATGTCAAAGCTGTTTCCCGACATTATAGTTGTTGCTTCTGACGCGGGTCTCGTTATTGTATCCGCCGGCGTAGTCAAGATTGGGGTGTCTTTTGTCGTCGTAGTAGCCTATAGCCATTTTTGGGTAAGAATGATTGCAAAAGACACAACTCACGATTTAAACCGTTTAAATCAAGCGCACTATATTCACAAGTAAAGGTTATTGATTTACTAACATTACTAAAGTATCTGACAGCTTTAAAAGTGACAGTGGTGCTGTCAGTCTTATAAAGCAAATTTAATGTTATGATTGTATGAAGTCGTACACTATAGTATCCAACGGTACTGGGATGGTGACGTTCTGTTTCGTCTGGTCCAGATAATGTAAAACGTGTGTGTGTGTGTGGGGGGGGGGGGGGGGGGGGGGGGGGGGGGGGGGGGGGTAATGGGCAGTTACACAACAGAAAAATGACATCTTCAATCCTAACATCAAAATTACAGGTATAACTATAAAACGACACCGACAGCACGGGGATCACGAATAGCAGAAGGTTTACAAACATTGTTACGGCCCCTCACCGCTGACAACCAAGAATATATATTGTATTTTGAGGGGAAATGGGTGTCCCCCCCCCCCCCCCCCCCCTTCCATCCATCAGTGTGAGCGGAAAATGTACAGCCCATGTGAACTGCTGATGTCACAATGACCCACCCCACGTTGTGACCTTCAACGCTGTGTAGTGGAAGCGCGGAGTGTGAGAAAGTTGCAGACTGCGAGTAGTGCGCAATTCTTTTGCTGAGGTTTACTCTGGTGTTTGATGCTTTTTGTTCGTGCGACACACGTACAATTTGTGAATATGATTTACTCTGTCTTTGTGATTCGTGTGAGTGTGCTCCTTCATTGTGTCGTTGCAGGTGTTTGATGCTTTTTTGTGCTACACACGTAGCATCTTTGTGTGTGGTGTTTTTCTACTTTCTCTGCATCATAATCTACCAAGCGTTTTCTCTCTCTCTCTCTCCTACTTATGTTACGAAGTGGTGTGAACCAGTCGTTGAGAAACACGAAGTGCGACAACAATTTGCACTGGCGTGAGTTGATAGGCCTACATCTGACATCAGTTTCAAATGGATTATATTCAGTGATTCGAACGGGGGAAGTAGGCCTACAAGGTCTGGTAGGAAGCATTTTATTGTTTTTCAACTGACATGTGCATGTGTGTATGCTAAAATCTTGCCTTACGAAAAGCATGGTGTGGCAGTGATAAAAGTAGTAGGCCCTATTGGCATGCTTCACAAGCACCTAGAGCATACAAATAAACATGGAAAATATGCCTAGGCAAAATAAACAAGCAAAACATGCCCAGGCCCACCGTGTTTCGAGTTGTTGGGGCCCTCTACCAGTTGTCAGGTAAGCGTGCCGCGAATAATTCTCTGTCAGTTGTAGCATGAGTTTGAGCGTGATTGAGCATGCTCTCCACTGAGTTGACTTTTCATTTCACTTTGTGTGTGTTCGTCAGTTTCATTTTTTTCTTTTTTTTTTTTCAACTGCTGCATGCCAACAATGCGTATGAAAGAAGGCCCATTCATGTTTCTGCTAGTAGTCAAAGACCTCACAATTCAATCCAGTGACGTAAATCGCACACAGCTCGCTTTCCAGATGGTTAGTGTGACGTACATTACGAGTTGGGAGGGAAGCTCGTAGAAGGTTAACGCGAGGCAGGTGCCAGCTATGTGCTGCTGCAGCGCGCTGTTGAATGAAACTGTCCGCTTCAACTGCTCTCCCCTGCGAACGGTTGTGAGTAGGCATACACGAATTTGCATTGGTGTGTGTTCAGTCTTCCGCAAATGTTTGAGGGTGGTGGTGCTTGCCAGCAACGTGTATGACAGGAGACCCACTCGTGTTGTCGGTCATTCACAATTTGTTGAAAGAAACAAGTAAGATTGGACTTTACACAGGTTTTTTTTTTTTTTAATTCATTCAATCGGTCTTGAGGTCAATGATACTCTAGTATTGGTTATTTACCACAACGTCCAGAAGAAACTGTTTTATTGATTAGCATCTTGCAATGAAGGTGGAACAAACTTAACAAAACGGCCACCACTACCTCTTTGTCTTACTGCAGACAGTATTGATGCCACTGGATAAAAGATATTCAATCCATTCTTGTGACTGAACACTAACAAGACGCTAGACTTCCTCATAATTATAGCAAAAGTGTACAACATAGAAACGGACTTTTGGTCAAGAAAGAGACTACCGAGAGATTTTTTTTTGATATAGCGAAAACAAAAATAATAATACTTAACACCACTACAGGCAAAAGAACATCAAAAGGGGCAAAAGAACTGAGATTTTGAGGCAAAAGAGTACAAAAAGATGTACAAAAAGACTTTGTTTCAGCAGATGTTTTTGCCATTGTATTAACAGTTGTAAGTTCTTTGGGTGTGGAGTTTCTGGTTAGGACCATAGCCGTGGCGTTTGCTGTGGAGCCGTAAAAAAGTGTGTATTGTATTAATCCAAAAAGTTAATCACCAACAAATCCTCCCAGTCTTTGGTATGACAGGTACAGTCCAGTCCTTGTGCGCGACACTCAAATGTCAATCCAGCAGGATGACTGACTCCAGAGTGACCTTGGGTGAGTGGGAATCCATAGGTGTTCTCTCTGACATATCCCCTGGTGTCCTAGTTGGGGTACTGGACAGTTCAGTGACTATCCAGGGCGTGGATTCCCGCACGACGGGTTCGATGTACAGTCCATGGATTTTCATAGTGCAGTCTGGACATCTGTTCGCACTGTGACATCGACACCTCAATGTCACCCGCTGGGTCTCCATCTGTACCTCGCTGCTAAAATCGCAGTCATCAGCTGCCAGAGCCTTAAGGAAGAAAAATATAGACAGTAGAATCATACACCCCAACACTGGCCCACTCTGGCACCGTTTGCTGTTCAGAGCTTTCATCATTTGCCACTAGCACTCTAACCTGTAAATATGTTCAACAATAGTTTTTATCACCACTTTTCAGCAGTTAACTGGAAAAAAAAAAAAGGGGGGGGGGGGGGGGGGGGGAAAAGTCAGATGGAAAAAACAATAATCGGGGAGAAAACAATGTAGTCTTTCTTTTAAAGACATTTTTTTTAAAGTTTTAAAGTCTTTTAAAGATATTGAACAAGCGCTAGATCGCATAACTTTTTCTTTTTTTCCTTTTCAAAAAGGATTAGCCTTTGGATTCTGCCTCAATCATCTTCCATCCGTTCTCAATCAGTCCAGGAAAGGTTTGTCTCCCGCCTCCTCTCCATCAACAATTACCCCCGTTTTGGACGTAGGTCACCGTATAATCTGGAAATATCCCGATGTTTTGTTTCAGACCTATAAAGTAAGTGTCCCAGATTTCCTGCCGCAACAAGCATTCACCGGCGCAATACAGTTTTTCCCCGTACTTGGTTCTGTTTCCTTCTAGAGGCCACTCAGGAAACCGATCAAACCCTCCCCTGGCGTTCCTCCATTCATCCGCCTGAATATGTTTAAGTTGTTTCCCTGAATCCATCAAAGGCAAGATAGATGATAAAGCGGTTTTTTTTCCCTTCGTAGCGGCTTCTTCCAGCACAGTCATGAAAACAAAGGGTCACAGCAGGAAAGTGCTAGGCATTTCCTACCTGGCTCTGTTCGGTGAAAGGTCCGCCGGATGATCATCCACCCGGCGTCTAACTCCAATCTGCCAGATTGAAAGACCTGTCTGTCTGAATTGTATCCTTTATTACGGGAAAGAGACGCTTCCACCAATATTCTTAGACAAGATGACTGAGGTGAGAACGGTCGATCAACACCCGCGTTTTGGAGGTGTTGATCGGATCCCGAATAAATCCCAGCAAGTCCAGCCAGAACGAATGCGAAATACCCGCTTGGCAGACGTTTTAAGGGCACACTCCCCACTCGGATAGATCTTCATCCTCCCCACGAAACAGAAGAGAGAGAGAGAGAGAGAGAGAGAGAGAGAGAGAGAGAGAGAGAGAGAGAGAGAGAACTTTTCCGTTTTTTTTTTTTTTTTTAAATATCCCGGGGGGGAAGACAAATAACCATACTGCTTTCTGTCTTTTAAACGGTTAGCGCGGCCCGTTTCTTTTGAATAAAGGCAGATTTACCCACGGCCACTTGACCGTCCACGCATTCAAAAGACAAGAAGTTTCCTATTGAAGAACTACTTAGAAATTTTGATTATAAGTCAATTTTTTTCCTTATCTTTTTCAATGGCAAAAAAAAAAAAAAAAAAAAAAAAAAAAAAAAAAAAAACCGTCATGAATAGTGTCGAGTGGTGGTAATTTGTCATTGAGCGAAGATTTTTTTTTTTTTGCAGATCAGCTTTTTTATCCGTTTTTTTTTCCAACGGTTTTACCTTCTTCATGATCTTATTTTTTTTTTTTTTTTTTTTTTGTTGTTATCAGTCTTGATGAGAACTTCTGGCATAGACTAAGAACAAAAAATAAACAAACAAAAATAAGAGAAGTAACTCACTTTCCTTCAAATCCAAGGAATCAGAAATTACGAATGTGAAAGCTTTTATGAACTTTCAGGGGGGAACAAAACAAAAACAGGGAAAGAGTAAATCCAGAAAGGTGGAAAGAGTATAGGGGCAGAGAAGGAGAGGAGATGAGAAAAAAAAAAAAAAGGTTGTAAGAATTGGTCTGTGTTGGGACCCCCCGGGGAAAATCATGACCTATTACGCCTCCAACCCCTGGTACGTGCTGCAAGACTGACGACGATGATTCTGTGTCAAGTTTGGAACCACCACCCGCCGTAAACCCCCAAGCAGAGACTGATGAGGATAGTATTGCGGGAGCTTTGGAAGCGCTATCCGAGCACGTCGCTATGGCCTGCGAGATCTAGGAGAACATCGTCCCTCCCAACGATGACGGAGTAGACGGCGAGGCTGTTATTACCAGGATGCAGGCAAAGTGCGAAGAGAATTCCTTGGCTTGTCCCCTCTGTTTACCGAGACGTGCAGAACCAGTGTTTGCAACATATGTTATAACGTCTATGACGATGGATCCCGTTACCCCATGGCCATGGTTCCTTGCAGTCATGTTATGTGTGACAGTTGTTGCGAGCGCATGATAGGCGAAGCGATCGACCTGTGTCCGGTATGCCGGACTCTGCCTACCAACATCGTGGAAGTGCGAAGTACGGCCACGATCATGCGCACCTTACTGAAGGAAGAAGAAAAAAATCTGGAGCTACAACTCCAAAAGAAACAAAACCTGTGACAGACATCGCTGATATTTCCGAGACCTTCCTTCTTAAACGCCTGGAATGGGCAGCAGATTTTACAACATTGGAGGAGGTTGCAGAGCATATCTCCGGCTTGACAGATATAACGAAGTGGTATCTCAGGAAGAGTTAACCTGCCAAGAGTCCAGCCAAATTTGCAGCGTCGGATAATTCGAAGAGACTATCATAGTGGCTTTGGACACCATGTTGGAGTGGGTGACGAAGAGACTATCGTAGTGGCCTTGGACACCATGTTGGAATGGGTGACGAAAAAACTATCGTAGTGGCCTTGGACACCATGTTGGAATGGGTGACGAAGAAACTATCGTAGTGGCCTGGACACCATGTTGGAATGGGTGACGAAGAGACTATCGTAGTGGCCTTGGACACCATGTTGGAGTGGGTGACGAAGAAACTATCGTAGTGGCCTTGGACACCATGTTGGAATGGGTGACAAAGAGATTTATCGTAGTGGCTTTGGACACCATGTTGGAATGGGTGACGAAGAGACTATCGTAGTGGCCTTGGACACCATGTTGGAGTGGGTGACGAAGAAACTATCGTAGTGGCCTTGGACACTATGTTGGAACCGATGGCAAAAACAATTGACTGACACTGGTGATGAATCGCTTAGAAGAATCTTCCGGATTCGGAACCTCAAAGACGTGAATTTTACTGCTCCTCAATAATTCCAGTTGTTGTTGCCGTGTGTGTGTGTGTGTGTGTGTGTGTGTGTGTGTGTGTGTGTGTGTGTGTGTGTGTGTTTTAAGATCCCTCTGCTTCTTCTTCCTCTGGAAAAAAAGCTGCGTTTACCCAAGAGAGCACAATGTGCTGTATTTGTCCAAGTTGCAGACAAAGAGAGAATCTTGTCCAAGAGATAGTTTTGTTTTTTTTGGTAAAGTTCCTGACTCATTTATTTAGGAACTTTATGTAGTTCCTGTAAAAAAAACAACGATTTTGCAAAAACCCGAGCGAAACAGTAAGATTACATTGAATGTAATCTTACTAGTGAGTTCACATTTTGACTACACAATGTGAATCCATTGTAAGATATATAATTATAATGCTGAACAATTAAGTTGTGGGGGGAAACAAGCGCAGGTTAACAATTCTTCCATCATTATAGTAATAACTTGGCAAAGATTGGAAAAAAAATTGAAGATGAAGAAAATGGGAAAATGTATATTCTAAATATGAAAACCCTTCATTAGCTGTATGAGAGAACCATCGTAATCCCTCTCGAAGGCAGATCTGCATGTATTGCCTGCTCCTAGCCTTTCGTTCGCTGGATCGGACTCATCATATATCTTCAAGATGGGTTACAATGGTCTCCATATGCTGCTAGTGAAGGGGTTCATATTTATAATGTATCGTTCCCTCATTTTTCATTCTGTCCCCCCCCCCCCCCCCCCCCCCCAATTTTTTTTTTTTTTTGAAAATCTTTTTTAAAAATTTGATTCTTTTCCAGGTCATTAACATAATAACAGAGGAATTATTAGCATGCACATGCTTTTTCCCCACTATCAAGTTCTAACACACACACACACACACACACACACACACACACACACACACACACACACACACACACGCATGCACGTACGCAATGAAGTCAGCATGTATTGTTTTATAGGTTAGTTAATACAGTAAAATTGCAAAGAAGAATCTTTAAGTCAGTACTGTGTCTCTGGATAACGTGTAGTCGAAGGTAGCGTTGTGTGCAGGTGGAGGTATGGACATTTGATACAGGGGAGGGAACGATCCTCCATGTTCCTCCACGAAAGTCCAGATGGCGTCTTCCTCACCACTTCTCTCTGAAGGGAGCAGGGAACAGGGTAAGTACTTACAGGCAAGGGCGAGATCAGATCATATAGCGATCCCTCAGTTCCGGATCAGTCTATTTATTGACCTTCCCTCCCGCCCTCCACTCTTGCACGCATATGCAAGGCTGTTTCTCAGGGTATGGCAATGCTGGATCAGAAGAAACAACTTTCAGCAGAACAAAACAAAAGTAACAGGCCACTGAATTATGAGGATGGTGAAGAAAAGAGAAGTAACAGGCCACAGAATGGTGAGGATGGTGAAGAAAACAGAAGTAACGGGGCACAGAATGGTGAGGATGGTGAAGAAAACAGAAGTAACAGGTAACTGAATGGTGATGATGGTGTGAAGTCAACAAAAGGAACAAGCCATTGAGTGGTGAAAAAACAGAATAGGCTGCCCAAACATGAGAATGAAAAAAAAAAAAAAGGAAACAAGATGATGCAAAGCATATAAACGTACTCCCAGTTTAGATCTATCCTGAATACGTGTGTTAAAAAATACTTGTCACAATCAAAAACACGCGTCATTAAAAAAAAAAGGTCACAATCAAACATGCGTTATATTGTATTTAATCACTGAGAAAAGAAATCGGCTAAGTACTTTCCGAGATATTCCATATGAAGAAAAACCCGTTTGGGGCCGTTATAGCCGTTAGTAACGGCTATTCTGGTAAAAGAAAACATCGGTTATCATCCATTACCCATATGAACATACCTACAAATTTTCAGAAAGATCGGCCCAGAAGAAGTTTTGTCTGGAGCGAGTGCAACATATTTTGACACGGACACACAGACATCATTTCTTCGTTCCCATTGTAAAGTACTCTCTGTTCTATAAGAACTGCGAGTACAAAAAGAATCAACAGGCCGTCCTGTTGTCAAGAAGGCGAAGAAAGCTTGGGAAGAAAACAAAAATATGATGATCGTGATTTCAGAAATGGAGCAATAAGAAATTTCTTGTGAGAGGGGAAAGATGCAAGAGTGATGAAGGAGGAGGTGAATGAAAGCCGGAGGTTTTTCAGTGCTGGCTGGCGGCAGTCCAAGCACTGTGTCTACTGCAAGTGCTAGGATTGATGAAGTGGATCAGTGTGTCGGTCAAATCACTGGCATGCAGCCAGAACAGCATGCTGAGAAGTGTATGTTTGCCATGTCACCACATTGTGTTTGCTGCGTTGTAACTAGAGCCAAATGATATACTGCTATAATTATGCTGTATTGCTTCTCTATGGTTAATAGAGTTTTCAGAGTTGATTATGGAGCCAAGGGACATGAATTTCAGGGATATGCAATCTCTGTTTTCCAATCCTCTGGGTTAGATAAAAAAAAAATATCAATAAAATTGTGGGTGCTAGTAGGCCTACTGTGACTGAAATCTCTCTCACACACACAATAGAAAGCAAACAAACAGTTGTTTATGAATGGAACAAGGGGAAAATGTTCCATAGTTATAATTATGAACATAATATGAACTGTTTACCCCCCCCCCCCCCCCCCCCCCCCCCCCCCCCCCCCCCCCCCCCCCCCCCCCCCCCCCCCCCCCCCCCCCTTCTCTCTGTTTCTGTCACTCTGTCTTTCTGCATGTCTCACACACACACACACACGCACGCACGCGTGCGTGATTCAAGATGGCGAAAACGGTCAGCAACAAAACTGAGCTCTTGCTGAAATTAGGCATATCTGCAAAAAATATGACCAGAATGACCAGATCCAAAAGTTTAGTAGGTCGTCACACCAACTCGACTTCCAAAAAAGAAACTCGAAAAAAAAAAAAAAAAAAAAAAAAAAAAAAAAAAAAAAAAAAAGAAGAAGAAGAGACGGCGGGATTGCTGCTGTGTAAGTTCCTGAAACTGAGAGTATGAGCAATGGAACTATCAACGATGCGACCAACAGAGGATAAAATCAAGTAAGTGAGATCAAACAAATGAAAACTTTGATCGAGAGATTAATTAACCGTCAGTATCTCCTTCCTTGAAAGTACTGTCAAAAAGCAAATTGAACTGACAGTTATTTTTTTATTTTTAACGAAACAGTTAAGTGTTTTAAACCTTATGTTGTCAACAGACAAATATTATCCAAACGTCGACAGCGAGTTCAACGACATGTTGCACTTCCGCGGATGCGGCAAGATCTCCATCAGCCCGTCCCTCCAAAAACATTACCAACAACAGGTACAGGGTTCCGGAGCAGAAAAAAAAAAACTGCAAAAGAAATCAAAGCAAAAGAACATAAAAGAAAAAACAAGGTCCACCGTCAATGACGCAAAAGGGAAAAATGACGTCACACTTCAACTTTGTGGACGAAAAAGAAAACGAAAAGAAAAAATACCAGGCGTTCCTCTGGTCATGCTTTTGCATGACTCGTCCTGGATGGAGTGAACGGGAAGAGACTGGGTCTGTCTTACGGCTTTGAAACCGCATCGAAGTAAACTTTTACTACTTTAGTGATTTATAAACTAACACACAAAACTCAAAGACCTTGAGTACAGTTTCTGAGTTCTTAATAACTCTAGAATGGCTGTATAGGCCAATCAAGAAAACTAGGACGCGTCAGTTGTTAAACACAACAACAAGGGAAGGAACTCTGTTCCTTGACAACAGAAAAAGAAAGATAACTCTCAAAACAAACATGAACGAACTGTGCTTCGTGGAAGCCGATGTAGTCGCTACACTACTCCCTCCCCAGCGGAGAACTACGAAGCGAAAACTTGAGAACAACAAGACTGAAATAAAAGTCATCGAAATTTGGCTGGCAGTCGCGAAACGCGACCAGAACGAGTTCTAACTTTGGTAGGAGATGATGGTGAGTGAACAGATGGTTGTGCAGACTGTGCTGCAGAGCCAGAGGTTGCCTTTGATGCTGATGATGGAACCTGAGCGCCATTAGAAACCACAGGTGGTACGTGAACGCCAGGGGGAAACACAGGCTTGTGCTCCGAAGTGGTAAGATGCGTGACAAAAGCGGTTTTCAGGCGGTCCACAGACACCGTGTCTGAACGGCCCTTGATGTCAAGGGTGTAAAACTTGTCATTGGTGTCTATGATACGATAAGGGCCATCATAAGGTCGTTGGAGCGGCTGTCGGTGGGCATCGTTTCTGACATAAACGAACCCAGTGGAAGCCAGGTTTGATGGGACATAGACAGGTTGTGTTCCATGATACGTTGGTGCTGGTGGTAGCACAGTGCGCATGGTTTGTTGTAGATGTTTGAGAAATGTTGAGTCTAGTTCCATGGTCTTTGCGGTTGACGGCTGTAGAAATTCACCTGGTAGATGAAGTGTTGAACCATAGACAAGTTCAGCAGGAGAACATCCAGGGTCCACCCTCCAAGAAGAACGTATCCCTAGAAGGACCAAAGGCAGTTCTGCAAACCAGTCTGGGGTGGTGGTACGTGCCTTGAGTGCTGCTTTCAGCTGGCGGTGGAAGCGTTCAACCATGCCGTTCGCCTGTGGATGGTAAGCTGTGGTTGTGTGAACTTCAATGCCCAAGAGTTTGTTGCACTCAGCCCAGAGTAACGAGGTGAACTGTCTGCCTCGATCAGAGGTAATGTCCTCAGGAACACCAAATCTGGCAATCCAGTGTTGTACAAGTGCTGCCGCACAGGTAGAAGCATGGGCATATGGAAGGGGAATTGCTTCTGGCCACCTGGTGAAACGGTCAATTATCGTGAACAAGTAGGTCATATCCTGACTCGTTGGCAGAGGTCCAACAAGATCCACATGAAGGCTACAGAAACCTGGCAGTTGGAGGTGGACGTTCTACTAGGGGTGCCCGTGTGTGTCAATGAATCTTGGAGGACTGGCAGGGGTGACACTCTGTGCACCATTTTCGGATGTCGCGTTTCATACCATGCCACACGAAGCGCTGGACAATGGCTTGTTGCATGGGGCGTACACCTGCATGTGAAAGTCCGTGAATTTGCTCAAACACAGGACGGGTCCATGATCAGGGCAAAACTGGGCGTGTGACACCGCTGGATGTGTCGCACAGTAAAGTTGATATCCCAAACTGAATGTTTTGAAGTTTGAGGCTTGTGGCTGCCGTGCGATAGGCATCCATTTCACCAGACTGCACTTGGTCTTGAGCAAGTTGATCAAAACTGCCAAAAGAGAAGCAAAACTGTTCCTCAGATTCAGAGGTGGAGTTGATGCTGATGCGTGAAAAGGTATCAGCCACCACATTGAACTTGTCTTTGATGTACTGTATTGTCAGAGGTGAATTCTGCGATGTAAGACTAATGTCTCGTTTGTCGAGGAGACTGTTCAGCTTGACTCTGGAATGCAGACACAAGTGGCTTGTGGTCAGTGTCCCTCCAGAAAGTGTCTGAAATGTTTGATCGCACTGTAGGCTGCCAACAGTTCACGATCAAAGGTGCTGTACTTTTTGTCTGAATCAGAAAGTTTTCTGGAGAAGAAGGCAAGGGGTACCCAGGACTGCCCATGTTTCTGCTCAAGCTGGGCGCCCAAAGCTGAGTTTGAAGCATCGACTGTGAGACTAGTGGGTGCATCTGATGGGGGTGATGAAGGACAGCTTCTTTCAGAGCTTCTTTGGCTTTTTCAAACGCAGCTTGACAAGACTCGGACCACTGAATAGTTTGTCCTTTACCACTTGCCTGAGCGTGGAGTGGGGCTAAAATTACAGCTACATGTGTGGAATAAAGCGATGGTAGTAGTTCATCATCCCAAGGAATTTTTGTAGGCTTGTGCGATCAGTGGGGGCAGGGCAGTCTTTGAGAGCAGCAGCAACACGATCTGGGAATGGACGAATTCCTTGTGTAGTGACTCGATGGCCAAGGAAATCCAACTCTGAAACACCAAAGACACACTTGGCCTTGTTGATAACCAGTCTGTTGGTGGAGAGGAGGTCAAAAAGCTGTCTGAGGTGTTCAAAGTGTTCTTCCTGTGAGCGACTGGCCACAAGGATGTCGTCATGTAGACGAAAATGAACGGTATATCTCGAAGAATGCCATCCATCAATCGTTGAAATGCCTGAGCAATGTTCTTGAGGCCAAAAGGCATGCGGAGGAATTCCCAGAGTCCAAAAGGCGTGATGATGGCTGTTTTGGCAACAGAAGATGACGCCATAGGAATCTGGTGGTAGCCTCTGACCAGATCAATCTTGGAGAAGACTTCACATCCTGTGAGGGTTATTGTTGAAATCTTGAATATGAGGCAAGGGATAGCGATCATCTTTGGTAGCAGCGTCCAGATGTCTGTAATCACCACAAGGTCGCCATTGTCCTCCGGCTTTTGGGACCACATGAAGAGGTGAAGACCAGGGTGAGTTGGACCGGCGAATGATGCTCGTTTCTTCCATTTTCAAGAACTCAGCTTTTGAGGCTGCTAACTTTTCTGGATTCAGGCGTCGAGCACGAGCATGTACTGGAGGTCCCTGTGTCTCGATGTGATGTTCTACACCATGTTTATTGATAGTGGCGTCAAAACGTGGGAGTGAGTAGCTCTGGAAACCGATAGAGAAGGTCAGAGTACTCATTATATGGGGATGAAGCGACAAACCTGCAAGAGTCATGGGGGACCCGGTGCTGTTAAGGAAAGCAGAAGTCTTATCAAGAGACAGGAGACGCTTGCCCTTAAGGTCGATGACAAGGCCATGAGCAACGAAAAAAATCAGCACCAAGAACGGGGAGGATAACATCAGCGAGATAAAACTTGTGTGTGTACACATGTGTGGGTGTGATCTTCAAGGAGATGTTGCGTGTGCTCCAGGTCTTGATGGACGTTCCATTTGCAGCAGAGAGTGGAATGGAAGGCGAATCGTTCTTGCAATCCTGTGGAGAGGCTGAAAAAACTGATACGTCGGCACCTGTGTCAATCAAGAAAGATTGGCCAGAGTCGGTCATAAACTGAAAACGTGTTTGAATCAAAAACGCCAGCCGTTGACACGTTCAACAGCTGGCATTGGCGTTTCCCGAGGATGATGTGCCTTGCTGGCTTCCTTTGGTGAGTAGCGATGCGAATTTGCAACCAGGGAGACAGCGACGAGCGTCAGGTCCGAATCTCTAATGGTAAAAAAACACACAGAGGCTGAACTGTTCGTGCGACGTTGTTGAGGGCGAGGAGGACGTCTACCTTTGTTGATGGCTGAGACGTTCTCATTTAATGATGGCATGACCACATTCGGTTCATTGTGTGGTTCTGTTGGAGCCATGAAGACCTGCTATACGCCAAAATTGTGTGCTTTCCAAATGCGGTCTGCGGCCTCAGCAAGTGTGTCTGTGTCCGCGAAGTTATGTCCAGCCAAAATACTTCGTACATCAGAAGGGAGTTTTGCCAGGAACAGCGCACGTTTGAGTGTTTGAGGATCATTATTGAGGGATTTGATCTTGCGCAAGAGAGCAGTTGGGCGTTTGTCACCAAGTCCATTAAGATTTAGAAGTTCTGCATCTTTCTGGGCTTGAGATTTGCCAAATGTCTTGATCAGAGACTTCTTCAGAGTGTTGTATTTGTTCTCAGCTGGTGGGTTGGTGAGAATGGATTGAACTTCCTCAGCTGTGTTGATGTCCACGTAGTCATTTCGTCTGGTCTTGGGTAATGCCTTTGGTTCCAAATTGTGCTTCTACCCTAGCAAACCACACCTCTGGCGACTTTATCCAAAATTCTGGAAGTTTGATAGACACTGTATTGACCTGGCTGGTTTGAGCGTTGAGAGCTTCCAGTTGAGTGGCTAAGTTCGTTAGGATTTCTTCAGCCATATTTGCGTTGTTCTGCGTCAGGGGTCACCAGTTTAGTGATTTATAAAACTAACACACAAAACTCAAAGACCTTGAGTACAGTTTCTGAGTTCTTAATAACTCTAGAATGGCTGGGCCAACCAAGAAAAACAAAGACTCGTCAGTTGTTAAACACAACAACAAGGGAAGAAACTCTCTCTCTGTTCCTTGACAACAGAAAAAGAAAGATGACTCTCAAAACAAACATGAACGAACTGTGCTTCGTGGAAGCCGATGTAGTCGCTACACTACCAAAGATTTAAGATCAACACTTCAAACAGTTCTCTCCTCCGTAAAAAAAAAAGACCATTAGGTGATATAGTTATCCATTGCGGTGTAGCCAAAATGATATCAAAACAAGGGATAGGCATACGAGAGTTTGCAGTCGAGACTTCGCCAAATCTACACAAGCGATTGCCACTGAAAATCCTACAGCCAACTTTGTTGTTAGTAAAATCGCTCCTGTCGGTAGGCCCAAACTAAGACCTTGAGATGAAATTAGAGCTGTTCAACGCTCTTGTGGAAGTTCTACCGAGCCATTCATTTAACCATGCCAGTCTGCAGCCGGACGTTGAGAGACGACCTTCACCTGACCCGGCTTACCGGCAACGTTGGGAGACATGTCCGGCGGCTGTTTTGGACGACACCTAGGAAGTCAAGGAGACACACCATGCTCCATCCACCCAGGGGGTTTTCATCCCGCCCAAGAAATCTGGATCGACTCTTCCTTCAAGAGAGAGGCGAATGGTGGAACTATATGATGCCCCTGGCGACTAGCGGTAGATCTAATTCTAGTTAGATTGATTCATGTGTACATTTTTTTTATTTCAGCACAGACGTGTTCGACTTTTTTACAAGCCTACAAATACACAGATAACGTTATCTTGAAGACTTATTCAGATCTCTCTCTCTCTCTCTCTCTCTCTCTCTCTCTCTCTCTCTCTCTCTCTCTCTGCAGAACCCTAAGAGGCAAAACGCTGATTTTTATTAGTGGTGTTTTCAAATTTCTTTTTAAGGAGTTAAAAAGTTTTGCATTTTTTTTTTTCTCCATTACTTTAACCAGTTAACATGCCTGATAAATCTGTTAAGATTTTACAGTGGAATGCCAGATCTGTGCTGATATACGAGTCGCTGTTAATTCAACACCTGGCAAATCATGGGTACCGTAACTTGATTTTGCAATCACTAAATGCTTGCAAATCGAAACTGCCAAGATTATCCCATTTTTACTATCCGCCTCTACACAATCGAGTTTATGATTCAAAAGTAAAAATCATCTCTGCCTTTTATATCAGAGAAGGCACTGAATATTTCAAATGTCCATCACCAGCACCCTAAGATCTGCTATATTTGAATTTATGCACAGCCAGAGTGACAGAGGCTTTTCCTATTCTTTATCCCTATTTAGATCGCGTGGGTCTTGTAAGACCCACACCTGATAATTGGCAGTTCAGCAACGTATTCCTCACCTGATGGTGTGGGTCATGTGCGACCCATTAAAATGCATAATTGGCAGTTCAGCAACGTATTCCTCACCTGATGGTGGGTCATGTGCGACCCATTAAAATGTACAGGTCCTCTGGGAACCGTGACTAACTACACTGATAATGATTGTGCCCATACTTGAAATTTCAGTGACCAATGACTATTAAGATTGTTGAGGAACTCCTAAGATTTCATGAGCACAGCTGTGTCCGTTCATAAGATACAATGTTTTGATTGAGTCACTGGGTCATGGAAGACCAGGAAGCATGGTAAAGGTTTAAAGGTATGGACAAAAGTTCAAGTTATAAAAAAAAAAGGGAGAAATCTTCCAAGATACCCTATTAATTTAGAGAATAAGAAGTTCCCTACTTCACTTGAAAAGCAGAAGTGTTTGCTGACATGTTTTCAAAGACAATGTTCCTAGAAAGTCATCCGCAAGAATGCAAACATCGTCGGAAAAGGAAGAAAGCACAAAACTTTGATCCAGTTTCAAGTATCGACCATTACACAAATGCTCCCATAACTATGCAAGAGTTAAAGAATTCCATTTCCACGATAAGTAACAAAACATCATCAGTTGGATTAGATGCAATTTCAAATGAAATGCTAAAATATTTGCCAGAAAATGTTCTCCACTTTTTATTATTAACAGTATTCCAAAAGACTGGAGATGAATGGTACTATGCCAGTTATTGGGAAACAATCGGTAATCATTTTGATTTTAAAACATGGTAAGTCTGCCACAAACATTGATTATTACCAGCCCGTAGCTCTGACTTCTCATGTTGGTAAACTTATGGGCAAATTGTATTAAATAGGCTTACTTATTTTCATGACAAAAATGCTGTAATACCCAGAAATCAAGCAGGCTTTATAAAAGGAAGATCAACCTCTCATCATTTTGTCAATGAACACAAATAAACTATCAATATGCTTGATGAAAGAACGTTGTAGCCACATTCTTTGATTGATTAAAAAAAAAGCCTTTGATAGTGTATAGCATGCTAGGTCGTTACATACATCAAAGATGATTGGTATATCTGGTAATTTTTACAATTACATCACAGAATTTCTGTCTGACAGAAGTTTACAAGTTAGAGTAGAAAATACCAATTCCAATTTTTAATCATTAGAAATGGGCATTCCTCAAGGTTCTGTTATAATGCCTATGTTATCTCACATTCTGCCACGCGATCTCCTAAAATATATTACTAAAAATGTTAAAGTTGTGCAGTATGCTGATAATCTTGCGTATGGATAAATGCTTGCATAAGAATAAATACACCAAAAAGATCAATGAATTGTTACAAAAAACTCTGTCACCAGGTATTTATCAGTAAATGGTCTGACACTTTCACATACAAAAAATGCATGGCTTTAGTCAACAATGGAGTTGATTCACTGATTTGCCATTTAAACTGGATGGGATAGGAAACTGGGAGAGAAACGGAGCAAACATTCGTATCAAGCTGAACTGAAAAAAAACTGATCAACCTTACATCTTATCATAGTCAGCCAAGATGCATTTGGAAATCAAATACCCCCAACCATTTTAATTTAAGGTGTTTACAGATGGCTCATAGACAAAAGGTAAAAGAAGCTTGGTCTGCTTTTGTTGTTCTGCCACTTAAAGTAGAAAAAAATCATGTTTTTGTTGAAAATATAGATCTGTATTTGTTCTTGAAATGATAGCCATATTAAAGGCTTTGACATATCTAATTGACTTACCACAGTCAATTCTTCAAGTGTTGTTCTACGTAGATTTGATGTCAGTATTACAATCCCTTAAGTCTTGCAAATCGATTGCTGGTAATTCTAAAAGAGGTTTGTCATTTAATTCACATCTTGATATGTAAAGAAAACGACTTAACTTTCTTTTGGATTTCTTTACACTATGGAATCACAGAACTTGCAGACAGATGTGCAAAAAAAGGTGTGCAAGAAATGAAATGTGTGCACAACTTTTTATACCCTTCACTTTACCAGACAGTATCAAATGCTAAGACAAATGGCTTGGGACTGTTTCAGAAACAGTCTGAACAAACTTAGTCCTCATGTTAAAACACAAAGTAGTATTACTTCTGACAAAGGTGTCCAACACCTGCAATTTATATGTATCAGTATAGAAACTTGTTTTAACTTTTTATCGACTAAAACTAGATGCTCTCACAATTGGATATATAATACTTCAACAAAATGTATATGTGGCGAAACAAGCAGACATCATATTTTGTTTGAAGTGTGCACCAAGGACATACCTGCCGTGTTTATTAGGGATGTCTGTAGTAATGTAACTGATGTATTTTTCTGATTCTGGTCTTGCTTTTCAAGTCACCTCTTGTTTTGCTGTGTAGTTTAATATGATATTGGTGATCTTTCTGTGATTATATGTACACACCTTCAAGCACACACATACGCATGTGAGTACACACTCTCTGTCTCTGTCTCGTCTAATATCACATAATTTTGTGAAAAGACATAAAATAAAAGTACTATCACTACTACATGCACACACATGCATGCACACACACACACACACACACACACACACACACACACACACACACACACACACACACACACACACACACACATACACACACACACACATTACATCACACACACACGCGCGTGCGTGCACACACACACACACACACACACACACACACACACACACACACACTCAAACACACACACACACACACACACACACACACACACACACACACACACACACACACACACTTGCACCAGTCTGCCTGCGCACAAAATCTGACTTTTTGTTCAACCTTCAGAAGTGAAAAATGTGTTGAATTCTAAAGAACACAGCAAGTCAATGTTTACATTGTTTCTGGTGACTAGATGACCAAAATGAAGAGACCTGGAAGGAAACGGGAATGGAGAAGAAGAAAGGTGGAGGCGGTAGGCCACAAGTGGTGGGCTTCCAAAGAGCCAGTCTTCTGCAGGACCTCAAGAGTATTCTGCAGGAGTACCCAGACAAACGGGCAGATTTTTAAGGTGACTGGTGGCTTTATTTGTTGAATTGTTTGATGTTTCAACATCATTCTTTGCACAACTAACCATAAAGCATTAATATACAGTCTTATGGGAAGCAACTCACACATCATACTCCCTTGAAAAAACACAAGTAACTGGATAGTTATATAGGACTGTACAAATAACAAGAACAATTAATGAAATGGAGGAGAAGTTTTTTGATGCTGGCTGTGAATAAAGATCTGTTGTTGCTGCTAGTATAAATGTTTTTAGAGAACTTAGATGTCCGACTGGTGGATTTCTGGGCCCTGCTGTTGCGCACCGACGGATCGGGGTGCGAGCACCGAAGCGTATC
This sequence comes from Conus betulinus, assembly GCA_016801955.1. Classification (NCBI taxonomy): domain Eukaryota; kingdom Metazoa; phylum Mollusca; class Gastropoda; order Neogastropoda; family Conidae; genus Conus; species Conus betulinus. Next base: position 120,337 of record JADBJO010004827.1, read on the forward strand.
CTGAATGGGCGTGGATGTGTATGTGCGTGCGCGCGTATGTGTGCGTGCATGCGTGTGTTTATGAGAGTGAATGCATGTGTGTTCGAGTGCTCGAGTATGAGTGTGTGTGTGTGTGTGTGTGTGTGTGTGTGTGTGGGCGTGTGTAAGTCTGTGTGTGAGTGTGCAAGTTTGAGTGTATGTGAGGGTATGGGTGTGTTCGTATAGAGATACGTGTATTTGTGTATTTATGTAAGTGCGTACTTTTGTGTGTGTGCGCACGGGCACGCGCGTCCGTATGTGAATGTGTATGTGCGTGAGTACGCACGCGCGCATGTGTATGCGCTTGTGTGTGTATGTGTATGTGTGCGCGCGTATTTTGGTGTGTTAATTATGCTTCTTTGCTTTGAATGAAAAACGTTGGTATTCTGTTCATAATGTTTTCTTAAATGTCAGTACAACTTTGAGTTAATCTGACAATAAATTGGTTTCAGTCAGTCAGTCAGTCAGAGAACTGGCATTTCTCCCAAAGAATGCTGATGAGCAGGCGCTAAAGAATCTTCTTTTCTTTTCTTTTTTAATGCATGCTCATTACAGCCATTGCAAGATTGCCTTCAATATGGCCACACCTAGAAAAATTGAATGTTGCCTGCTGTCTTATGAGAGCATACATTATTTTTTAAAAATCCTATCATGTTTTTGTGGCAATCATGCCAGCTGCATATTCAGGTAAACTCTGTCATAATTTTGTAGAATGATAAGAAGACACAAGTGCGTTCAGGAGAAGGTAGAGACTTTACCCTTGTGAGAAATGCATTCCAGGGTTGGTAGCTATGAATGGAGATAGCTCAAGATTGATTGTAGTGAAATTGGCCAATGATTGGTGGGTGAGCGAAATTGTTTAATGATTGTCTGTAGGTGAAATTGTTCAGCAATTGACCTTAGATGAAATTGTCAGTGACAGTGGTGCTATTGTTCAATGATTGACTATGTGTGAAATTATCCTGTGATTGATTGTGGGTGATATTATCCAGTGATTGACTGAATGTGAAATTATCAAGTGATTGTAGGTGAAATATTGTTCATTGATTGACTGTAGGTAAAATTTTTCACACACAAATCATAAGTGAAACTTTCTAGTGATTGCTGGTTAAATTGTCCAGTAACTGGAGGTGAAATTGCCCAGCGACTGACTGTAAATGGAAATGCCTAAATGATTGTAAGTGAAAAGGTTGACGACTGTAGTATTGACTGACTGTTGGTGAACTTGTTTATTGATTATAAGTAAAAATTGTCCAATGATTAGAGATGAATCATCCAATGATTGATTGTGAGGGAAATTATTTAATGATTGACTGTATCAGAAATCATCCTATAACTGTAGATGAAGTTATCCAGTGATCCTAGGTGAAGAATTCCCATTGGTTGACAGAATGTAAAACTGTCCATTGATTGTAAGTGAAACTGCCAAGTGATTGACTGTCAGTGAAATTGTCAAATGATTCTAGGTTAAACTGTTCAACAATGGACTGTTGGTGAAACTGTCCGAAGAGACTGTTGAAAGTGTCATATGATGGACTGTAGGTAAAAGTTTTAAACGATTGATTAAAAGATGATACTGTCCATTGACTATAGGTAAAATTGTCTGATGAAAAACTGAGTCCAGTGAGACTATGTACATCATTTACAAATAGGAGTAATTTATGTGTGCTGTTCTCTCAGACTTAAGCTTGGAGGTTTGGACAAAAAAGACTCCAGCATGTTGACACATGATTTACAAAACACAAGAATGATTCATGTCATCCACCGTCATACATTTAAGTGCATGCAACACATGAGACTATGATTTGTTGGTTTAGTATCTTACCTAAAAGATCACCATAACTTTCTTGTTATAAATCCCACTGCTGCACACCAAGCACATATCAAAAAGAGAGAAAGATAGGGGGGAAAAAAGATGTGAGCTGGAACCAATCGATCAGCCACAAGAAAATAAACTACTACAAGAAGATCTAAACGCTTTACAAGAGTGGGAAAGAACTTGGAAAATGGAATTTCATCCCCTGAAGTGCCAGGTGTTGTGTATATGTAATAAACGCTCACCAACTAGATCAGAATACTCTATTCACAATACTATTATTAAAAAGAAACCAGTACTGCAAATATTTAGGCGTGATTATAGATAGCCGTCTCAAATGGAAAGAACATTACAATTTAGTATGTAAGAAAGCAAACAACATCTTAGCTTTCTTATACAGGAACATCGACTGCCCCCAAAAGGTTAAGGACAACTGCTATGAAACACTGGTTAGACCAGTACTGGAATATGGTTGCTGCTCAGTCTGGATCCTTACAATCTAAAGAACATTGATAACCTCGAAAAGATTCAGAAGAGAGCAGCATGTTTGTAACAGGGAACGATATCAGAGAGAAGGGGAAACTAGGAAGAACATGAGGAAATTAGAATGAAAACCTTTAGAAGAGAGAAGAGCTTTTATTAAACTTAACACCTTCTTCAAAGGCAGAGCTAAACTAATTGATATCCCAATGGAACAACTAGTATTGAATAAAAGTAGCACCAGGAGTGGTGGTCAATCTTATGCCATACCTGCATCAAATATTGACAGCCATTTTTACATTCATTTTATCCTAGTTCTGTAAGGCCATGGAACTCACTGCCGGGTGCCATCAACATTGCCACAAATGCAGTCTCATTTAAAAATCAAATTGATACGACAGTCTTGAGATCTGCATATTGACTGATTTTTCTATTTTAACTTCCCCAGATATTTTGTGGTTAGCTAGGCCTTAACCTGGCCATTGCTTTTAATTTTTTAAATATCATGTGCAACCCCTTGTTGCCAATTGTGCTCTAGGGGCCAACAGGCTGAGTCACACTTTCTTTTTAACATGCACGCTGGTGACCTACTCATTTTGAGTGAACCAGTTTTTTTAAGGAAGAAGAAGAAGAAAACTGAAACTGATAATTAAAATGGTGAACACAACGTTGACAAAGCCTGTGTATTCTGAAATGTGACTGTTGTGAACTGGCAAGCTGACAAGAAAGGACAAATAAAGGGAAATAACTCAATATAATAATGATAATAATGTTGATTTATATAGCGCCTATTCTCTAAAAAAAATAGGGCTCTAAGTGCTTTACATTACCAACAACACACACACACACGCACACACACACACACACACACACAAACACACACACACACACACGAGCGCTCATGCGCGCGCCCGCACAGGACCGTGCACACACACGCGCTCACTCATGACCAAACACCCCGCTCTCAGACCCCCGCACGCACGCACGCACTCACATCAACACGGCCTGCACGCACAAGCAACACAACCACCAGGCGTGCACGCAAAAACCCACTCAGACACTCAGAAGGTGGATTAGGAAGTTTGGGGGGGAGAGCGGGGGGGAGGGGTACGACTGATGAAAGAAGTTAGTTTTGACGGCAGATTTGAAAAAAGAGGGTGAAGGTAGGTGTCTGACACTGATGGGAAGTGTATTCCAGACAGTTGGTCCTTGGAAGGAGAGAGAACGTTGACCCAAAAGATTTTGTTCTGACAGAAGGAATGCGCAAGAGGCAACTGTCGGCAGAGGAACGATGCTGACGGGATGGGGTGTAGATGTGGAGGATGTCGGAAAGATATTTTGGTCCAGTGCCGGAAACAGAAGAGAAACAGATAGAAGCCAGCTTGTCGTCAATTCGCCTCTGAATTGGAAGCCAGTGGAGGGACTGCAACAGAGGAGTGACATGTTGACGTTTAGACGCCTTGCAAACAAGCCTGGCAGCGCTATTCTGAACCTTCTGCAGTTTATTGAGTAGGTACTTTGGTGAGCCAGCCAAGAGACTGTCGCAGTAGTCCAGCCTTGAGAGAACTTGGGAACAAACCAGAGTTTTTTGTGGCTTCAGTGGAAAGGAAGTGTCTGATTGAACTGATCTTACGTATTTCCAGATATACTGCCTTGCAAACATTAGACTTGTCACAGTCTTTTTCATTGCTGTTCTCAGTGGCATTAAAACCACTAAAGGACTTGCCTTAATTGTCAGAAATGAAGAATTTCAAAAACATGATGACCATCTTGTCCATTTCGCACAAATGGAACTTCCACCTTAACCCTTGTGTTTGCTGCGATTTTTGTGTTTTTTTCTGCTGTTGAGAATCTGACTGTTGTTTTGAAACTGTTAGTTATGGGGTTGTTTTGATTTTTTTTGTTGTTGTTGTTTTTTTTTTTTTTTGCATCAGTAAAGTTTGCTACACCAAATATGCCACTGTCAGACTATTGACTTGTTGGTTTCTTATTCCTGAGCTTGTTATAAAGAGTACAGCTGTATCCTGTGCTTCATTTAAAATTTGATAACAGTCCATGATGTGTTGTTGCTGTTTGGACCAGTAAACCAGTTAACAACACAACTGTATGATATGTGTATCATTGTTTGGACCAGCAGAGCAGTGAACAGCATGGTACCTGTGATATGTGTTGTCATTGTTAGGGTCAGTGTAGCTGTCAGCAGCATGGTGGTATGACAATGTGTGATGCTGTGTGCAGGAGATGTTTCAAAATGCAGAGGATGCAAGGGCTCAGGTCGTGAAGATCCTCTCAGTGACATCTCCACATGCATGCCATGAGGGTCTCCACAAGCCCCAAACATCTGCAGGGCAACAGGAAAGGCGGCAAACTCCCAGCAAACAACGCAAGAAGTCAGGCAGAAAACAGAAATCCACTTCAGTTACTGCATGGAAACCACCTCTGACAGATGTGTTCTCGGTGAGCCAGCCTAAATCATTTTTTTTTTTTCCCCTTGTCTGGTTTGTTCTCTCTTTATTGGTGTTGTTTTGCAGCATAATATGTGGTTTGTTCTCTTCCCATGAACAGGTTACCATTCTGCACCTTGCTTTAACTCAGGAAATCAAAGTCTTCTCAGTGGAGGATAAAGTCTTGCTGTGATGGAACATCCTTTGATTCCTGCTGGAAATTTGTCTGTGAAGAACAGCCTCTGGACATCGGGTGGTTTCAGTTGGTGAAGAAACCATATTCAGTCATTAGCTGCCCCCTGAAATCACTTGATTTGGTGTAAGATTCTAAAAGATACAAAGAAAAAAAAAGAAATAGTATATAAACAGCCATCAGATACAGTGATAAAATCAGATACAAACTTAACCATAATTAAATGTGATTATTTAAATAGCGTCTTCTATGATATCATGTGACAAAGTAGATTAAGGAGCTGAAAATAGCCACAGATTGAAATACACTTGTTCACTAGGATGCTGAAAACAGTTTCATGTCCCCCCCCCCCGCCACACACACACACACACACACACACACACACACACACATACACTCACTCACTCACTCACTCACTCACTCACTCACTCACTCACACACACACACACACACACACACACACACACACACACACACACACACACACACACACACACACACACACACACACACACACACACACACACACACACACACACACACACACACACACACACACACACATACCTCTCCTCCTGGAATACATGTTCACAATGATGCAGAAAACAATTTTACATTACCCCCCACACACCCTAGAAACAAATGAAACAAAAACAAACAACAAAAAGTGTTTCTACATCAGTGTTGTCCATTATGAAAAGATAAATAAATAAATAAAAAAAAAAAAACAACCCCCCCCCTCCCTGTGTTTCTACATCAGTGTTGTTCATTATTTTACAGGAACACACCAATGTCATCCGTAGCGTAAGTCATAGAACACTGACAGCACAAAAAAGTGTTGCTTGATCCTACCAAAACATGTGCATAAAAAAAGGTGCTAGAAACTGAATGGGTATTTATCTATCTCAAGCATTATTTCCATTTGATGGCTGACAGCATGGGACAAAAGGTTGAGAATCTGCTGAAAGTCACATATTTCTGTGAATATGTTGTAAACAATATTGCATGTGACACCCTTTACATTGTGTCTTGCTGTTATAAATATTCTTTTATCTTAAGCTGATTTATTTTTCTTGTATGGTGTACTATGCATGTTTATTTTTTCTTGTATTCCATGCTGTGCATTACTGCTGTAATTTGAGGATTAGTTGCATCAGGTTCTTTTTTCTGTAACCTTTTCATCCTAGGAGAAAGGTTTTTACTGTATGAAATGTATCGATAGCAGTGATAACTTTAAACAAGTACATTAAATGTGCTGTCTTCAGATATAATGAACTATTTAATTTAATGAAAAAGGAAAGAAACAGAGGAAAATCAAAGACATAAAAACAGTGAAATAAAACTGATACACTTGCTTACAAATTATTGAAAAAAATTCAGTTGTCAGGTCATGACCACACTAACTGTTAGTTTTAAAAAAAGCTCGTTAATTCAAACTTAATACTACTTTTTTGTTTTTTTTTTTTTTGTTTTTGTTTTTTGTTTGGTTTCTGCAGACAAAGCATCAATTCTAGTTCCACCTTATTCTTTAAGGTCCATGTGATTAAAGTAATCCATCACTGCCTGCTGAACCTAAAAACAGCTCCTTTTACATAAAGATTGCAAACTCAGATCATTTCACATCTGTGAAAAATCATGGAAAGTGCAACCAGCAAAACACACAAACATTAAACTTACTTTAAAAGATAATTTGTGGATTGATTTTTTTTGTGTATGTTATGTTTGTTTGTACCTATGATAATCAGTGTACGTTGTAGCTTGAGACAATGACAGTAATCATGACTATCATTCGTTATTCGACTCTGGATAAAATATTGGTTTGATTAACCAGTCATCATACTTGATGTTGGTATTCTACTGAGAGAGAGAGAGAGTATCAATGTGCTGATAGCCCAGCTGACTGCTAAGGATCATATCAGGGCTGTCACTACATTGAAGTCAACTCTCAAGTCACATGTCATGTTCAAATAACAAAGAAGAAGAGGACACACATCCACGCAAATCATGAAAACACACTTTCTTTCTAAAACGCATTGGAAATGTGTAAAATCTTCCTCCGTAAAATCTTAGATCAGATGAAAACTGTTGATCTCTTTCAAATGGCACAGCAAAACTTGCTCTCAGTCCTTAAGACGTTACTTTATAATGACATTTCATCATTTCAACCAACAATGTTTACAACATTGACTTCGTGTGGACTTAAAAATGCATGAAGGGTTATTTCCCCCTCCCCCCCCCCCACCCCTCCACCCCCCCACTTCGCTCCTTCCTTTGATGATTTAGGAAGCCGAGTTAATGTTTCAGGATTGTGGGAATCGGGACGAAACACCACGTTAGACACCAGAATGACAGCTTGATATGTCACTGTCATGAAGAGCAACGCTTATTTAGCTAACTTCATGTAAACTACCGGTAGTGTTTATTTTACTGACTTAGGGGAACAAACTCTCAGTCAGTCTCTGGTGAGTAAAACCGAAATGACCAGAACTGATAATCAAGGACAAGAAAATAGAAATACAAAGTGGCGCTTCAGTTGGGGAAAATGTGTTAAGTATTGACTTCAAGTTATTTTGTGTATACAAGACTGAGATCATGTAGAGCAGTGGTGTTAATCATGCACAATTAATCCTCTACACACACACACACACACACACACACACACACACACACATACTCTCTCTCCCTCTCTCTCTCTCTCTCTCTCTCTCTCTCTCCAAATCAATGCTTTCTATGCAGATGCCAGGCCTGATTGTCTACAATGATGCACTTTTCACTGATGAGGATTGGGAGGGCATACGCAAACTGCGCGACAGTGTCAAGGTTAAAGATCCTCTCAAGGTCGGCAGATTTGGTCTTGGCTTTAAAGTCTGTCTTCCATCTGACGGGTGGGTTGCTTTTTTTTTTCTGTATACGTTTCTGTAAAAGTTTTGTTTGTTCGTTTGTAGGGCTTTTTTTTCTTTCCGTAAGTAGTTCTTTTGTCTTCTATTGGACATGTCATCTTCTTCCACAACATGTACCTTCAGTTTGTTAGATTCTTCCTAAGTTTTTTAACCAAATTCAGACACTTTGTACAACAGGAGACACAGGAAGAATAGTGCTGTCAAAGCACTGGTGAAGCAGTAACAGTGAGTAAAGTAGGGAAGACTTGTAGATTAGTGCTGTGAAGATGCTAATGTGTACAGCAAGAAGATGAACAATGGGCTAGAATAAGGGACACTGGAAGATCAGCTCTGTCAAAATACTGGTGAATGAAGGTAGAAACTTAAAAATTAGCAGAATAATTGATGTTTGTAGATTAGTTCTTTGCAGACACTGCTGACCGATGCTGGAAGTTCACAAGTGAGAGGAAGAAGAAACATTTGTAGACTAACGCTGTCAAGACGCTGATCAAGGAAGCTTGAATTTGAAATCAGCAGACATAATATGGGACACTTGTAGCTTAGCACTGTCAGAATACTGGTGTGTGTATCTGTACGTTGAAAGCAGATAAACAATGTAGCATCTATGTTAATGAGACATAATTCAGCTTACTTAGCTGGACATACTGGCTCCTGTGTGGTGAGATTAAGATGCAGGCAAAGCAGTCTTGCATTTTCTGCCTGCAGGCAGTGTGAGTTTCCTGGTCAGGAACTGGCCTGGAGGTCTGCCCTGTCTGGTAGCAGTACACCTTTGGTCACCACTGTTTCTCTGTTTAGTTTCCAGTTTTTAAAAACTTGGTGTACACTTTGCTGAATTTTTTTTTTTTTTTTTTTGAATTCTGTCGCAGCATCCTTCTGTGTGGTTTCTTTAATGGGAAAACTGATGGACTGAGAGATTTATTGTCGTAATCATTTCAACCTTCTGCAGGTTAGATTTTCACCAAAGTTTGTGTGGTCTAGGAAGATAACGTGTTGATGATGTGAATGTACAACTGGATGTATTGTATCAACCCTTTGAAATTCCACAAACTGCAAAGACTGTTTGGATCGACCAGTTACATCTTATTATAAACAAAAGTCATGGGGGCTAGGGTGTGGGGAAAAAAGGCTTTGCTGTAACAGAAATCTAGAAATATTTGTATGGCCGTTGTTCTCCACATGGTGCAAAAGTTTCTACTGTGTCTGTCATTCATAAGAGATACAGCAGGCCCAATCTTCCTCTACAAACAGCACAACATCCAGTCTGTTTCCCAGTCTGCTTCATGCAGAGTCATCCTGTTGAAAAGGTCACGGAGCATTCACTCCAATGTGGAGGCCGGCCTGCGCCTATGTACAAAGCTTTCAGATCAGGTTAAAAGTGCATCTTCTTTCACCTACCAATGATTTTCTTCACTGAGCTCTACACTTGCTACTCCCCAACACCAGAGAACTTGGTATTGTCGTAAGACCATGACCTGTGTCCATGACTGTACGATACTTGAGGGACACTTGCTTTGTTTGTCACAGAACTTTTAATTTTGTGTTATTAGATCTTGGATGTATGATGCTTTCTCAGTTTGACTTATGATCTGCAGTCTTGTTTGCGCAGAACATAGTGCTGTGGCGATCTGCGAATCATTTTCTTGATTTGACAAGCTGTTTCAAAGGAGAGAGTACATCTCCATATCTTGCAATAAACTGCTTGACTCAGACTGATTGCTAAGTATACCAAGCTCACAACCATTTTGAAAGAGCACTGAAGATGGTTTCCATGATGAAAAGCATCGCCATTTTTTTTGACAGAAGTAAAGCTTTCAGCAAAGTGTGGGAAAGAATCCCTGAAGCACCATCCCCCCCCCCCCCCCCCCCCCCCCCCCCCCATCCCTCCCCCGCTAAAGTTCTGTGGAAAATACAGACACTGGGTCCCTTGCTACCTTTCCAAAGGTCAGCCTGTGTGTTACACTGGGTGGTGAAAGGAGCATGTCTGTGAAGTTCCTTGAGGTTGAACCTCAAGGAAGGGTCATCTCACACACATGGTGTTCATGACTCACAGCTGAGCATCATCACCTGCAGGCTACTCTAGGCTGACAACCACACAGTGTGGTCCGCAGCACAACACAGCAGAACACAGGGTGCAGACAGCAGGGAACTTGATCTCAGACCGGACTGAAGTGTATACAGTCACGTTCAGCAAGACACAACTGAGGCCATAGGCTTTTCCATGTCCCCCTAAGAAGAGAAGAGCTCAGCCTGCAAATTGAGGGCCAGGTCATTCCACAGCTAGACTCTGCAGCCTACCTGACAGGACAGGAGGCTGACACATGCCCCTCACATCATCATGATGCACTCCAAAATGATCAGAACAGTGGCTGGGATGGAGAAAGTGACAGGCATCCACTGGGTGCAAACATAAAGATCCTGACTGAAGTGTACACAGGGATCTGTCCATCTGCACACTGACTGGGCCTCCTCCACCTGGTCAACATCAGCTGAAAGCAGCACAGACCACGCAGGCAAAGTGCAGAAGGCCAGACTCCAAGTCATCATGGACAGCATCAAGCCACCCCAATCGCTTCTATGGAGAAGATGACTGGCCTGCTATCACTCCAAAGGAGAAGAAACAAGATGCTCCTGAGAGACAAAGTAGAAAATGAAGATGCTGCTATCTCACACTCGCACCAGGCTCTGATCAAGAACTGCATCAAATGGCAGAACCCAAATTACCAGGTCAAGGCTCTTCAGCACAATCAAAGTTTTCGTCTTTGGCTTAGAAACCAACAACAGGAAAGCTCCAGGACTATGAGAAATAGTGACTGTGTGTGAGAGACCATCTGTCATCTTTGATGTCCTTGGAGTTAGAGCAGAAGACCACACAGCAGTGGCACTGAAATCCCTGACCCTTGAAATGCTGGACAGGGATTACCCCCACCTACCACCTGGACGAAGTCTACGCAGATGGCTTTGCAGAAAATGGTGTGCCAAATAGGTAAGGCAGTGCTACATGCAATGTCCTCTGACACTAGGTATGTCATCGATAGTCAGGGCTCCACCCAAACCAGGGCTGAAACCTGTATCTTGCTTGATGATGCGTAGATGAGAAGCAAGAAATGACCTATCATCTCACATTGTTGCACAGACTGACTTAGGAATCTTTCTCCAGAATCTTCAGTCCAGACAGACAGGTGAGACCCTGCAGGAAGCTTCAAACACTGTACTCCAAAGAAAACTTGTCACAGTGGACCCTTTTCCACTGTTGTGTTCTGAGCAGTAAACTAGCTGATAGATTCTCTAAGCTGGGCAGGAAACAGAAGCAAACTGCCCGCAAAAGGTTACTTGGAAAAGACAAGACTCTTGTAACAATCCATTTCAAGAACTGGAAGAGGCAGGCTGTGCAGACAGGGTCTGATGAGGATGGGAATCCATCAGCTGGACAAAGTGCCACAGGCCACCAACTTCACACTGAGCACAGAACATTGTCAGCTTCTCTTCGCATCTCTCTGGACATTATCAGCTCCTCTTGCAAATCTGGACATTGTCAGCTCCTCTTGCATCTCTGGACACTGTCGGCTCCTCTTGCATCTCTGGACAGACGAAGTGCAACAGGTCACCAACCTCAGACTGAGCACAGGACATTGTCAGCTTTCTTGCATCTATGGACATTGTCAGCTCCTCTTGCATGTCTGGACATTGTCAGTTCCTCTTGCATGTCTGGACATTGTCAGCTCCTCTTGCATGTCTGGACATTGTCAGCTCCTCTTGCATGTCTCTGGACATTGTCAGCTCCTCTAGCATCTCTGGACATTGTCAGCTCCTCTTGCATGTCTGGACATTGTCAGCTCCTCTAGCATCTCTGGACATTGTCAGCTCCTCTTGCATGTCTGGACATTGTCAGCTCCTCTTGCATGTCTGGACATTGTCAGCTCCTCTGCATCTCTGGACATTGTCAGCTTTTCTTGCATGTCTGGACATTGTCAACTCCTCTTGCATCTCTGGACATCGTCAGCTTTTCTTGCATCTCTGGACATTGTCAGCTTTTCTTGCATGTCTGGACATTGTCAACTTTTCTTGCATGTCTGGACATTGTCAGCTCCTCTAGCATCTCTGGACATTGTCAACTCCTCTTGCATCTCTGGACATTGTCAGCTCTTCTTGCATCTCTGGACATTGTCAGCTGCTCTTGCATCTCTGGACATTGTCAGCTCTTCTTGCATCTCTGGACATTGTCAACTCCTCTTGCATCTCTGGACATTGTCAGCTTTTCTTGCATGTCTGGACACTGTCAGCTCCTCTAGCATCTCTGGACATTGTCAACTCCT
>JADBJO010004827.1:137500-184221 GCA_016801955.1 Conus betulinus
GAGAGAGAACACAATCTTTCACTTCTCTATACTCTGTCGAATCTGTGGTCCAATCATCATTTTCAGATGAAACATTTCAAGGCACAGCGTTCTGGTTTCCACTGCGGCAGGAAAAGTCTGAATTATCTGACACAGTATACACACATCAACGTGTGCAGCAGCTGAAGCAAGCACTCCGTGGAGAAATCAGTACCATGCTACTCTTTCTCAAGAGGTTGGAGAAGATTGAGGTCTACTCCTGTGACTATGACGACCCAAGCTCTGCCCCAGCCTTTGAGTTCTCTGTTGGCCTGAATGAGGAGTGTGTGGAAGCGGTGCGACAGAACCGACAGAAATTTCTGTCCAGCATCACCACCGGAATAAGGCTTGTCCCATCAATGAGGTGTGATCATTGCTGTAGACAAAGATCATATAACAGTATGGATGATAATCCTAAATGATGATAACGGATGTTGCTGCTGATAGGTTGTTATGTATTTATTACGATATGATAGACAAGTTTATTGGTGATAATGATTTTTTTGGTTTTGGTTTCTGACCAACGCCATTATTGGATGTGTTTCCAACAATGTTAGATTTCCTTGATTACATTGTTATGGGATGTGTTTCCAACACTTTAACTTTTCTGACCAACACTGTGTTTAGATGTGTTTCCAACACTAACTTTTCTGACCAACACTGTGTTTAGATGTGTTTCCAACACTAACTTTTCTGACCAACACTGTGTTTAGATGTGTTTCCAACACTCTAACTTTTCTGACCAACATTGTGTTTAGATGTGTTTCCAACAACATCAAATTTCCTGACCAACACTGTTATTGGATGTGTTTCCAACAATGTTAGATTTCCTTAATTACACTGTTCTTGGACGTATCCCCAACACTTTAACTCTCTGACCAACACTGCGGTTAGATGTGTTTCCAACACTGTAACTTTTCTGACCAACACTGTTATTAGATGTGTTTCCAACGCTTTAACTTTTCTGACCAACACTGTTATTAGATGTGTTTCCAACGCTTTAACTTTTCTGACCAACACTGTTATTAGATGTGTTTCCAACACTTTAACTCTCTGACCAACACTGTTATTAGATGTGTTTTCCAACGCTTTAACTTTTCTGACCAACACTGTTATTAGATGTGTTTCCAACGCTTTAACTTTTCTGACCAACACTGTTATTACTTCTGTTTCCAGCAATGTTAGATTTCCTGACCAAAATTTTTAGATGTGTTTTCCAACAATGTTAAATTTCCTGACCAACATTGTTATTAGATGTGTTTCCAACACTTTAACTTTTCTGACCAACACTGTTGTTAGATGTGTTTCCAACAATGTTACATTTCCTGACCAACATTGTTATTAGATGTGTTTCCAACACTTTAACTTTTCTGACCAACGCTGTTATTAGATGTGTTTCCAACACTTTAACTTTTCTGACCAACATTGTTATTAGATGTGTTTCCAACAATGTTACATTTCCTGACCAACACTGTTATTAGATGTGTTTCCAACAATGTTACATTTCCTGACCAACGCTGTTATTAGATGTGTTTCTAACACTGTAACTTTTCTGACCAACACTGTTATTAGATGTGTTTCCAACACTTTAACTTTTCTGACCAACACTGTTATAAGATGTCTTTCCAACAATGTTACATTTCCTGACCAACACCATTATTGAATGTGTTTCTAGCAACATTAAACTTCCTGACCAGTTGTTCTGCTGGATATGTTTTTGATAATGCTAGATTTCCTGACCATCACTTAGTTGATGTGTTTTTGACAGCGTTTTATTTCCTGACCGACATTGCTACTGGGTGCATTTTTGCCAATATTGCATTTTCCAACTAACACATATATTGGATGTGTTTTTTTGGACAGTGTTAAATTTCCTGAACAATTACTATTTCTAGGTGTATTTCTGACAGTGTTATATATCCTTTCCAGCACTGTTATTGGAGGGTGTTTCTAACAAGTGTCATGTATCCCTTCCAACACTGCTATTGGAGGTGTTTGTGACAAGTGTCATGTGTCCCTTACAACACTGTTATTGGAGGTGTTTGTGACAAGTGTCATGTATCCCTTCCAACACTGTTATTGGAGGTGTTTGTGACAAGTGTCATGTGTCCCTTACAGCACTGTTATTGGAGGTGTTTGTGACACAAGTGTCATGTGTCCCTTACAGCACTGTTATTGGAGGTGTTTGTGACAAGTGTCATGTGTCCCTTACAGCACTGTTATTGGAGGTGTTTGTGTGACAATACTGTGTTCACTGACCACCACTGCATGCAGGTGTCTTATATCACAGGCTTCATTGATACAATGATAGTGGTACTGCTACTACTACGTACATTAATAATAGGAATGATGATAATTTTTTAATAGTATTACTGCACACCGGCCTTTGTATTTTACTCATTCATACCTTTTAGACAGTGAAGAAGTTCTGTGGTGCATTCCTTGTCATGTACCACACACAATAAAACATATATACTTTTAGAGTGTTGGGACTTGCATGATGTGAAGCATAAACATTTTACAGCAGATTCCATGAAAAAACTTGTTCAGAGATGTTCCACCTGATGCGATCTTTGAATTCTTGAAGGAGATAGCATTTTTCATCAGATCTGAGATTTTATAGTGGGAAAGATTTTAAACAAAATTTTGGGTGAGTTTTTAGAAAATATGTATTTTAAAGGGTTGTGTGAATAATGACTTGTGAGTTGATTTCAGTGTGATGACAGCCCTGATATGGCCTTTTGCAGTTGGCTGGGCTGTAAGCAACATTACCTGACCTTACTAATAATGTTACTATTATTACTAATGATAATGATAGCATTAATGATAATATGACAGTAGTAATAGTCGTTACAATCAGAATTATAGTAATGATAATAGCAAGAACAATGACAATGATGATGATGATGATGATAGTAATGATAATGATTATGATGACAATGATACTAAAAATAATTATGGTAATTGTAACACTAAAGATAATAATAGCACGTGGGAAGGAATAGAAATGATCAGTGAGGAAAAAGCTGACACTACTCTTGAACTAAAGTGGGGGAAAAGGGGGAAAGAGAAGAACTGCACACACACACACACACACACACACACACACACACACACACACACACACACACACACTGGAAACAAAGATGAGAATTATATGTGAAAGAGGGAGCACATTGAATTGAAAGAAAACCAGAGTATGAAAAATGAGTGGACAGATATGCAAGTAAAGAATAGATTGATGAAGCAAATGGAGACAACGAAGGGTACAGGAGAAAGGAAGGTAGCTGTAACTTATACATGAGGTCAGTAATGAATAGTATGGTAATGTGTCTGTGGAGTGTACTGTGGGCTGATGTTATGGGGGTGGACAGGCACATGATGTTACGAATCGGGGTTGATGCCAAGTGGGCAGAGGGTTCCCAGTCTGGCAGCAAGACAGGATTCCTGCATAGTGTGCTCAAAGTTGTCTCCCTATGATTGCCAGAACACCAGGACTTTGATGTGGTTGATGTTGTGTTGGAGATTGTTGAAGTGAAAAGTGAATGGCTTGGGTTGATGATGGTGGATGTCAACCAAGTGTTTCGAGATACGGGGCTCCAGTGTGTGGGATACCTCACCAACATAGATTTTACCACACAGTTAACAGTGGATAGCTTAAATGATGATGCGGCTGTGCCAAGAGAATGCATTTAATTTTGAACAAGCCATTGGGGCCATGTAGGAAAGTGTCTGATTTGGTTAGAGGAAAGAATTTGCAATTGGGTTTTGAGCAGGGGAATAGTAACTGGTGACTTAAGTATGGATATTTTGTTCAGGTTGGTGTGTGCAAATTGGTCTTTAGGTTTTTTGTCTTATTTTAAAGTAATCATGATTTGTGCCAGTTGGATTTGAGGATGCTACAGGTGGAAAGTGTTTGGGTGGAAGAAGACGTAGGCAGTGGGTCTCTGTTTTCTTTGGAGGTTGGGCTCCCAATGCAGATGTTCTGGATACAGCTGTGGAGTGGCTGAGAGCATTGTTAATGGAGCATCGTTAATGATGGTATTGGGGGTATCTACTGCTGGTAAAAAATTCAAACATTTTGGCCGCTTGCATAGTGAAATCTTCAACATCACAGCAAAAACTACACAGGTGGAGGAATTCAAAATATGGAATGCTGGACGGATGGAGGGAAGATTTGTAGTCCAGGTATGAATGCATGATTGATGAGTTTAAAGAAAATCAAGGTTTTCAGCAGTCCATCTTTAAAGGAGATGAACATGTCTAGGAAGTTGAGTGACTGAGAAATGGTGTGTATATATTTGGTGGATGGGTGGAGGGACTGAAGAAAGGTGAGGAAGCTGCAGAGGAGGTTTTTTTCTGGCATGGATGTGGCTCCCAGCCTGTCATCAATGTACCAGACAGACAGCTGAAAAGGTTCAATCTTAATAGTGTTCTTAACTGTCAGTAACTGCAACTGCATGGCATGGCTGTCAACAGACAGGCAGAGGTAACAGCTCAGTGTTGTTACTGTTCCTAACTGTTGGTGACTGCAGACGGAACTGTCAACAGACAGATAGCTGTCGATGCTCAGTGTTGTTACTGTTCCTAACTGTGGTGACTGCGTAACATAACGGTCAACAGACAGACAGCTGTAGGGCTCAGTGTTATTGATATTCCTAACTATTGGTGACTGCTGCAAACAGAACTGTCAACAGACAGATAGCTGTAGAAGCTCAGTGTTGTTACTATTCCTAACTGTTGGTGACTGCATAACATATCTGTCAATGGATAGACCGATGTAGAGGCTCATTGTGGTAAAATTCTAACTGTTGGTGACTGCATAACATATCTGTCAACAGATAGACAGATGTAAAGGTTCAGTGTGGTTAAATTCCAAACTGTTGGTGACTGCATAACATATCTGTCAACGGATAGACAGATGTAGAGGTTCAGTGTGGTTAAATTCCAAACTGTTGGTGACTGCATAATGGAACTGTCAACAGATAGACAAATGTAGGGGCTCAGTGTTGTTGAGTTCCTAACTGTTGGTGACTGCATAACATCTGTCAACAGACAGACATATATAGGGTCTCAGTGTCGTTAACATTCCTAACTGTTGGTGTCTGCATAACGGAACTGTCAACAGACAGACAGACATAGAGGCTCAGTGTTGTTAGTGTCCTTCATTGTGGTGTGATTGCATGACATGGCTGTCAACAGACATACATCTGTAGTGGCTGAGTGTGTTGTTAGAGTTCTGTACTATGGTTGACTGCATGGCAATGGACGGTTGACAGGCATCCATCTGCAGTCACCTGACGGTGGACAGGTGTCTGACTAAAGACGGCCACCTCCACACTGACCAGCAACACTGGGTGGTGGTCCACTTTCACCAAGGCCTGAACGACATGTCCGGGACCTTCGTGATCTCTGTCAGGTAGGTCAAGGGAGATCAGGTGAGAAATGATGTAGATGGCAGGTCAGAAAGAAAGAAGCTGGTGGAAGAGAATCCAAGGAAGTTCAGGAAGGCATCTGCCAAATATACACATGCCAACTGAGAAACCATTGGAGGCAGTTGAGAAAATTACAGGGACCGGATGGAAGATACAACAATTGGGAAAGATACAGAGGGAAGGTAAGAAAGATACAGGGAGCAGGTGGGGAAAGATATCAGGGGAAGGGGAAAGAAATGCAAGAGGATGAAAGTAATGATATCAAGGGAAGGTAAGAAAGATACAAGAAAGAGAAGAGAAAGATACTGAGGGAATGCAAGAAAGGTATGCACAGGAAAGATGACATTCAAAGTGAAAAAGTAAAGTGACAAAGATTAAGAGGGCAGTGAGAAAAATAAAGATTAAGGTGCGATTAGTGTCGTGGAAAGGATGAGGGCTGCAAGAAAGATAAAGATTAGGATAAAGTGGGGAAATTGTGGTGGAAAAGATGAAGAAGGCATAGGGAAAGTATGGATTTCCTCAGTAAAAATGTGGAATGAAAACAAGTAGATGAAAACGGCAGGGGACTGTAAGGATTTTTGTGGGAAAAGTGGCGGTATGAAAGGTGAAGAGGGGGATGGAAAAATAGCAACTTTACAAATAAAAGTAGTTCACGATAAACTTAGCTGTCACACACACATACCTAATCCCCATGTGTCATAAAACAATGCCATATTCAAGATCCCTCCAATCCATCCCTACCTCCCCCCCCCTCCCCCGCCCTCAAAAGAAGAAAAGAATGGGAAGCAGGGAAACAACTTCAACTCAATCCTCAGATATTCCAGCCAGAGTGATTGCTCTTGGTGACTTCACAGCATTGTGCCATGGAAGAGTTAGTTTACGCACCTTTTCCTGACCTAGTGGGAGGTGGGAGAGTGCCTAGTATTTGGATAGGCAAGTGTATCATGAAATTACTTTTAGTAGTACAAATTACCTTTTTTTGTATTTACTTATCAAAACAAATGTCTGAATCATGAAAAGGATGATTGGAGCATGCTTTCTTGAGCTATGACAGTCCTCTTCTCATGAGAAAGTCTCTGAACAGTTCCCAGCCAGTGACTCATTTGTAGAGATTCCAGTGGCCCTTAAGAAATGGTCTCCCTCATTAATCGGGAGGCAAAATGCATAGTCCCTGCTCTCCTTCTAAGGGTCAAATAGATCTAGAAGAAGCAAAACCAATCAAAGACAAAATACTTACAGTACCAACAAGATGCAAAGCATATAAACGCTACTCTCCCAGTATATCCTGAATACGCGTGGTATATTCCATAAAGAGGAATAACCGTCTTGGGCTAGTCTAACCGTTAGTAATGGCTTTTCTGGTAAGCATCAGCCATCATCTGTGACTATAATGAACATGCTTACAAATTTTCAGAAAGATTGGCCAAGAACTTTCTGAGATTTTTCATACAGAAGAAAACCATTATGGGCCATTAGTAATGGGCTATAACGGTAAAATAAAACATTGGACATCATCCGTGACCCATAATACCTACAAATTTTCAGAAAGATCGGACAAATACTTCCTGAGATATTCCATAAAAAAGAAAAACTGTTATGGGTTGTTATAGACGTTAGTAACGGCCATAATGGTAAACTAAAATGTCGGGCATGATCCGTGACCCATAATGAATATACCTGCTAATTTTCACAAAGATTGGCCAAGTACTTTCTGAGACATTTCATAAAAAAGAAAACACTGTTATGGGCCATTACAGCCGTTAGTAACCACTATAACGGTAAATTAAAAACATCGGTTATCATCCGTCGCCTCTAATGAACATACCTACAAATTTTCAGAAAGATCGACAAAGTGCTTTCTGAGATATTCCATAAAGAAGAAAAACTGTTATGGGCCGTTAATAACGGCTATAACAGTAAACTAAAACATTGGGCATCATCCGTAACCCATAGTGAACACACCTGCTAATTTTCACAAAGATCTGCTGAGTACTTTCGGAGATATTCCATAATGAGGAAAACCGTTACAGGCTGTTACAGCCGTTAGTAATGGCTGTAACAGTAAACTGAAACATCGGGCATCATCCGTGACGCATAATGAACATACCTGCTAATTTTCACAAAGATCAGCCAAGTACTTTCGGAGATATTCCATGAAGAAAAAAACTGTTACAGGCCGTTAGCAATGGCTATAACGGTAAGCTAAAACATCGGGCATTATTTATGACCCATAATGAACATACATGCTAATTTTCATAAAGATTGGCCATGTACTTTGTGAGATATTCCATGAAGAAGAAAAACTTTTACAGGCTGTTACAGCCGTTAGTAACCGCTATAATGGGGTAAACTAAAACATTGGTCATCATCCCTGACCCATAATGTTCATACCTGCTAATTTTCACAAAGCTCGGCCAAGTACTTTCAGGGATATTCCATAAAGAAGAAAAAACCGTTACAGGCCATTACAGCCATTAGTAACGGTTATAACAGTAAACTAAAACATCGAGCATCATCCTTGACCCATAATGAACATACCTACAAATTTTCAGAAAGATCGGCCCAGTAGTTTTGTCTGGAGCGAGTGGGAACACATTTTGACCACGGACGGAAGGACGGACAGACAGACAGCATTTTTTCATTCCCTTTCTAAAGTATACCCTATTCTATAAAAACTGGGAGTACAACAAAAAGGAGAAGACCCCAAAAGCAAGTGTGAAGGTGCCAAGTAATAATAACTCTGGAATCCCGAAACAAGAAAAATCCTCTCACACACAAATTCAATCATGTCAGTGGCAGCTTGAACCAAGAGCCAATACAAAAATATCAAGATGAAATATGTGTGTCAGTGGTATTTAAACCATGAGCCAAGGCTAAAATGCACAGTCAAAATATGCATTTCAATGGTAGCTTAAATCAAGAGGCAAGACAAAAATACACAGTCCAAACAGGCGATAAAAACGGGAAGGGTAGGCAGATGATAAAATGAGCAACATCTTTGTGAATGTGTTGCCACCTGGGCAGTTAAGCCCCCCTCCCCTCCCCTCTTCCCATCCCCCAGACAGGCAAGACTTCCATGTTCTCAGACATATCACCCAGGCAGAACCTGCCACGAGTGGTCTGACTTCTTACTAGCTGCCTGACAAATGTCGGAGACCGCAACACTTCCCAGAGAGCGCAACTGGTGGAAATAGCCTAGACTTCATGTAACCTTATGTCCGCTGTGGGGTTAAGTGGTTTCTGGCCATACATGTGAGCCAGGTGAGTCACCTGCCAGAACCAGAAGTTTACCATCTAAGGACAGATAGCAGCACTCATCTGGCTGCACCAGAGATGGAAGCACAAGGAAGCTGATTACATCCTCTGGAGGTACATCTTCAGCGCTCAAATAGGATCTGCTCCACCTTCAATTGCCTGGGCCTGGGATTGGGCAATGAAGGCCCAGCAGATGCAAGGTTACCATCCAAGGCTGCTCTTTGGGCTTTGCGGTCTTATTTAGAAATGACTGTCTGACCAAAACCAATGGACCACCTTTGAAATTGACACAAACTTCGAACTTGCACACCACGCCCTATATAGCACCCCACCAAACTTTGCACATGTCAAGAGAAAGGGTTACTGCATGTACAGAAGATGCAGGTCTCATGCAAATTTTGAAGTAAGCACTACGTGTGACAAGAGGAGGAAAACATGAGAAGCTGTCAAAGTTGATGATTTCCGAGTGGACTTGGGTGACACCAAGGCAAACAACGAAACTGGGTGACTGTTGCAGAGAAGCAGATCATATATCCAAAAAAGAATTTTCTCCCTTAGAAGGAAAGGTAGACTTGAACTGACTATTGTGGGAATTCATACTGAAACAAAGACTGAAAATTGTGGAGCTGAAAGAGGCATGTTCCTCCACCAAGGAAAAGGGAAAACTGGTGCAATGTTGTGAACTCACTATGGGGGATCACTCTTGCTCGCATATCTGGGGATTGAGGCAAAGTTAGCTCCCTGTTCTCCCTTTTTTTTTCTTTTTTTTTTTTTTAGAGGGGTGGAGGGAGGGACGATTCCTTACAATAGGGCATTATTCAACCCCAAGTGGGAACAAGGCATTGAAGTATTTTGTTTGGACAGGTATGAGAAAAAATGTTTTAGATGAAATATGTAGCATGGAAGTAAGAAAAATACAGAGGGCAGAGGAGAAGAGAAGGATTTAGATGAAAAAAAATGAAGACTGAAGATGACAAAAGTGTAGAATGAAGGTGAAAAAGAGAAAGGGAGCGGATGGGAAATAAGGATTTAATTAAAAGTGAAGACTGAAGAGAAAATGCAGGAGTTTATGTAGTGAAAAAGATAATGGAGTTTTCTGGAAGAGTTTTAAGGATCATGTTTGGGGAAAAAGGCAGAGGAAAGTAGAAAAGATGGAAAAACAGTATAAAGATGTGATGATGTCTCACACACACACACACACACACACACACACTTGCGCATACATATGCACAGGTATGCACATGTATGACTCGGTCCAGGAAATCTTGTTTTTTACAGCGGAAGAGCCTTTCCCATCGGCCCTACGTGGGCTTGGCCACCAGACTTGATAGTCCCCCTGACAGATTCCAAGGCCAGCTGTTTTCTTTCCTGCCCCTGCCCCCTGAACAGACCAGTCCTACAGGATTTCCGGTTCACGTGCATGGGTTCTTTGAGCTGAGTGCGAACCGATGTCATGTCAAGTGGCCAGTGTCAGAATCAAGGGAACAGGAGAGTGGACCTTGCGATGATCTGACGTGGAACAGACTGTTGGTGTCGGAGACTTTGCCCAGGGCCTATGTTGTCCTGCTGACCCAACTGGCCATGAGAAGTTCCTGTTTGCATGCAGCTCT
The DNA here is from genome assembly GCA_016801955.1 of Conus betulinus. Taxonomy (NCBI): domain Eukaryota; kingdom Metazoa; phylum Mollusca; class Gastropoda; order Neogastropoda; family Conidae; genus Conus; species Conus betulinus. The sequence continues at coordinate 147,819 of JADBJO010004827.1, forward strand.
GACTGGGTTTGTATCAGGTCACCAGGCCTGTTTTTCAGTTGTGTTACTAATCATTTCAACAGTTTTGTACACACCAGCTGGGGCATTACATCAGCAGCATATTTACAGATTTTTCAGTTTTGATTACTGTGTAGCATAGCAATGAAGTGCAGTCAGTCCATTTCTCAGTGAGATGCAGAAAGTATTTTCACAAAGAAAAGAAAAGTAATAGTTTTAGGATGTTGTTGTTTAATTTGTGTTTTTTTTTTTAGTTAAATTAATTGCGGATGAAATGAACAGGCAATAGATATGTCAGTTAAACATGATCAGATTTTCATAGTGGGATAGAAATGTCAGAGGAGGAGTGACATTTATAAAACACTGCAGATCACAAAGTAAGGGATGAGCTGGCTGGAAATATTTCAGTTTGCCATGAATCTCATCTTAACTCTTTCCCTGCGTATACCCCATGGAATCAGGCTTTTCCATGTGTATGTGGGCTAAGGTAAGGTAATGCTGCTTATAGCCTGGCCAACCACAAAGGGCCATATCAGGGCTGTCACCAGGTTCAAGTCAACTCACAAGTCATTATAAAAAAAAAACCTCATTCACACAACTCTAAACACACACCTTCCAAAAACACACTGGAAATTTCATTAAAAATCTTTCCTCCGTAAAATCTTAGATCAGATGAAAAATGTTAATCTCCCTCAGAAATTCAAAGATCACATCAGGTGGGACATCTCTGAACAAGGTTTTCACAGAATCTGATGTAAAGTGTTCGTGTCTAACACTGTGCAAATCCCAACACTCTAAAAGAATATGTTTCACTGTGAGTGGTACATGACATGGAATGCACCACGTATGTGAACTTGTCCTAGTCGCATGACCATTGCTTACATAGCATGTTTCCCAATTTCCTAATTTAGTATATTTCTGTGTCAGAGCTCCCACCAAGACTGAAATCAACATTTTAAAACAAACTGCCATGGGTTTTTAAACTCTTTCTCTTTCCCTATATGTACACAGATAGAGCCAGTCTTTCCAATGTTTGTGGACTGTCCGTGGGGGTGCACTACCATTGTTCATTGAGAATGTGTAGCAATGTGCAAATTTCATCTATTTCTGTGTTAGACCAACAGCTGAGTTTAATAATCGGAAGTTCTAAATGGATACCTACATCTAATTTGCCTTGGATTCTTTCTTTCTTTCTTTGTTTTTAAATTCTTTCCCTATGTGTATTCATAGAGCCAGCCTTTCCACACTTGCTTGTCGACTTTTCTTGCTTCCACAACCATTGTTTATGTAGCTTGTTTAACTGTTGGCTAGTCTTGTTCATTTTCTTGTTAGACAACCAATTTGCTTTGATTGCAAGGATTCGTTTTTTAATCAATAAATTCAATTTTGTTTATTCAGAATCTTTTTTTTTTTTTTTGAGCACAGAAAAATTTTGTCTTACTTTGAGTTTAAACTATGGCACCCAGTGCTGGCCAGTACATTGTGGATGGAGCATAATACTGGTGCTGATTTGTGAGGGTATGTAGAGCAAAAAGTTTAACTGGGATGTTACATAATACTTCACACATGGTCATTGCCATAATTTGTCATATGTGCCATTTTGAAAGTACATCTGTGTTCATGTTATATTACGATGCATGGGCAAATGCATGTATATGTGTTTCCACAGGGAGGAGAACGTTGCCCACTTCCTGTATCACCTTTGCCCCGACTCTGCCAAAGTCACCACTCATTGGCTTCCCCTCCTCCCTCCCCTTTATCAGGCCCTCCATGGCCATGACGTGTTCTTCACTCCTGTCAAGGGAGGGCACTGGGTCTACTTGTACGATGCTGTTCTGATGACGTCCCCTGCTGATGACTTGGATGCTGCCACCGAAGAAGCAGTGGTGCAAGTGCACCAAGAGTGTGAGGTCAACCTGGTATGCTTACCGCAGCATGTCATGACAGGGCTGAAGATGAAGGTTCCAGCCACAGATCAGGACAACACAGTGGGTCTGAAGAGGCTGTAAGAGACACCTCAAGATCAGACAGCATGAAGATGGTCTGTCCAGAGGAGCTCAGCAACATGATGAAACACAACTCGAGCTGGTCAGAGACTCTTACAGCCCCCCCAAAAGCAGCTTCTTCTCCACTACCTGTGTCAGCATGGCAATCCCACCATGCTGCAGGACCTGCAGCTCTTTCCAATGGCCGATGGTTCATTTCAGGCATGGTGTGATCAGCAGATGTACGTGTGTCGAGACAGCAGAGACCTCCAGCTGCTGTCTGGCCTTCATCACCAGTTGTGCTGGGGCTACATATCCGTCAGGGCTGCAGCATCTTCTTCAGAATTTGGTCAACAATGGTGAGCAGTTGTATCTGTCGTCTTTCGGTTTTTTTTTTTTTTTTTTGTTTTTTTTTTTTAAGTGTCTCAGGAAATACTTCCTGAGATTTGGATATTTTGATTAGGTCACTCAGAATCAAAGGAGGATAAAAACCAAACATGATTTTTTTTCAAATGCAAATGAAATAGCCTACATCAAGAACAGAGAACCGCAATGTTATCTTAGAGTATACATCAAATGAGAAGAAATTGTTATTAACAGTATACTTATATAGCACATAACCTTTGGTAGAGACCAAGCTCCAGGTGCTTTACAGTCCATGCGCACATTTACCAGCTGGCTGCCTATCTGTGTAGAACCAACTGAAGAGCTGCCTGCTGGCACTAATCATTCATTTCCAAGTCATTCAGGAGGATATTAGTTGCTCAGACTTTTGTTCGTTCCATTGATTTTTAATGGAGGACGCATGCTGTGTGAATACAGGTCGGTCATCCATACCAGTGGCTGGACTAGCCATCTCGTCTGAAAGTTGGTGACGTATGTGCAAGGTCTTATGTGTGCATTCACTCATGGAACCTTGGTTTATAGTCTCGTTCAAAGGACTTTTTGAGAAATGAGAGTCAGATTCATTGTTCATTCCCTCAGTACCTAAACCACCCCGGCAGAGATTCAAACCTGCAACCCCAGGATCACCAGGTCGGTGAGCCCAGCACTGTTCCTACCGAGCTGTTCCATGTCAGAAGTAATTGGAAGGTGAATGGATAGAGCACATCAGTAGCACCATTATGTTTCAAGTTCTGATCACACTGCAATCAATGCGGACATTCTGAGAACCAGACATAGCAAGTGGTAGGAAGTGTGAGTTGCAGGCACAAACTGCCGGTGTTTTCGTCGTTGTGAGCTTCTGTTTAGCAGGAAAAGATAGGGAATGCTCTTTATTGTGTGATGTGCCACCTGAAGAGACTGGGAAGGAATGGGGGGGGAGGTGGGGTGGCAATGGGGGTAGAGTTGGGTTGTGTGAATGTATCCTGTACATATACATCTTCACAAAGCAGTAATTGAGAGCATTTTTGGTGAGAATATTACCTGTGTAACTGATAGTATTTAATTGTGTTAACAGCAGCTTTCCATCATTTTGGAATGAATGTTTTCAGCTTGTGGTAGAGGGCAGTCCTGACATGGCATTGCATTGGGTCACAAAGTTGAAATCAGTGGAGTCTTGACATAATGTGCTTATCACCAAGAGCATAAAGGATGGATTTTTCCACCATGATTGATTCCCCCACCCCACCCCCCTAAGACTTAAAGGGCAACCACTGTGAGGTCTAGGACTCGCTTGTCAGTTTTGTAGCAGTTTCTTTCCTTTGATGGTTCTTGTCTGTTTGTTAGTACCTCAGTAGGGGTTTTGATTTGAGCAGCTGAGAGTTCCCAGAACCACATGCATTCCTCAGTATGGCAGCAGCCATCTGAAAACAAGAAAGGTGTCAGTATTCCCTGTATTTCTACCTTTTTATCAGAGTAGTATAACCGTTAAATGTGGTTTGTAGTATCTTTCTTGAGGTAAAGGATAGTTGTATGGTGCTGAAGGTTTGTGACAAAATGTCATTAGTCTTCATCACACAAAAATATATGCATGTTGATTGCTTGAATTAGAATTTGTCCACCGAATGCTCAGGCTGAATATGGGTTAGAACAAGATGTAACAATAATAACAGAAGAGATGATATTTGTTATCTCCCAAAAAGTCAAAATAATTTGCAGACATGTCAGGGGACTTGACGTTATTTACTTCTTGCAGGTTTTGGAAGAGTGGAAATGGTAACTGAGGAGAACATGCCACATCTTCTGAAAGACAGCTTGGAAAAAGAACACTTCCATCTGCACACCATCACTGTCACTAAGAGCAGTTCTTGGCTCACCCAGGTCTGGGACTATCTCCATGATAAGGACCTGCAAGCCTTTGACCTCCTGCCTCTCTTGCCTTGTCTCCAGGGCGAGGGTTATGTGCTGAAGCCTCTGTTGGGGAACTATGTCTGTGAGAGAGTGAAAGGATTACCCCCAGCTTCTCCCCACCTGAGCTCAGCTCTGGTTCACCTGGGTGTTGATGTTCTCCCTTCTCTGCCTGACTTTGTTCTGCAGCATGAACAGGTTCTGCACACCCGTGTCCAAGCTGCTACCTGCATGGGCGTCTTGAAGAACTTGGCTGCGCTATCAGAGAAGCAAACCATCAACATGGAGGCTGTGGTTCAAAACTTCAACATCAAATCCCAGTCGTCAGATCGTACTGCTCTGGTGGAGGTTTTGAACAGCAAGGCACTGGAGCAGGAATCCCACTGGGAAAGGGCCCGGCCTGTGCTCAGACGCCTGAAACTGTTCTCTATCTGGCCATACTGTTGCAGCGAGTCCCCAACATCATGTGAGGGCAGTGACTTGCTCTCAGAAGATCAAAGTCTAGAGATGGGAGAAACAGCATTTTCAAGTGTAGAAGAAATCAGTCGGATGACTCCCAGTGTCACCAGTGACAAACTTCCCCCGACCCTCAGCTTGTGTCCACAACTGCTGTACTGTGCGCAGGAGTCCAGCACACACCTCAACTTGGCATCAGCGCTTGGGGCTCAAGAAGTTGGTCTGGACGATCTCGTCAGAGAAGTACTGAGTCATTTGTTGTCACCCCACCATGGCTACAAGTATTTGGACCATGAAATCACAGAGTTCATGATCTTCTTCATGCAGAGTGACAGATTCACCAACAGTGAGCTGACAGAACTGGCCAGACAGGTCTGCTTTGTTCCATCCATCATCTCGGGAAAGCTTTGCAAACCAGAGGAGCTGTTTGATCCAGAAAGTCAGTTGCTGCAAGATCTTTTTGCTGAAGAGGATCTTTTCCCAAGTCAGTCTTTCTATGGGCAACAGAACATCTATCCTTGGAAATCTGAAACCCCTTGGTCTATGTGATGTCACCTCAATTACTGACACGCACTTGATTAACACGGCCAGGAAGATTGAAAAACTGTGCCTTGGTAACACTTCTGATTTTGTCCTTGCTGAGAGAAAAGCAAGGCATTGTGGAAATTTCTTCTGGCCATGGTCAGAAATATCCCCAAGATGTCATCCAGAATTTAGCCAGTGTGCGGTGTCTTCCATGTATGACATCCAGGGACTGTGAAGTTATTCCACCAGACTATTCCCGTGCACTCCTGTATGTCCGGCAGGCTTTGATTCATGTGGCATTGCCAGAGCTGTGGAAATGTGTGACAACTCCCAGCTCAAGTTTGTGGCTCAGTGAAGCCTGTGTCGCTGCCAGTGGACAAGGAATGTTTCCTTCAGTCATTGTTCTACACACCCAGCTCTGATGATGTTATTGAACACCTGAAGGTCGTCATATCAACATTTGAAGGACAACAGTCATCACAACATAAGAAACACTTTTCTTTCTTGTTGGTGGACATCTTAAAAACCTTCAGGAAGAATGGAGTGGTCCTGTAGTCAGTCAGAAGATGAGCAACATTGCCTGCATTATGACTGATGGACATTTCTGGCCTGCTGGGAAATTCTGGGTGCAGGAAAATGACGGCAGTGACATCTCCTTGGCCCCCTATCGTTTTCCTCTGCCCTCGGATCTTGTAGATGAAGACCTGGTAGAATTTTTCGTGGCCTGTGGATGCCGTCCAGAACAGGATTTGGAGATGCTGCAGCAAGTGCTGCAAGAAATACAGAACAAGTACCAGCAGTCCCACCACAGTGAGGAAACCTACAGAAAGGATGTAGGACTGGTGCTTCGTATTCTGGAAGCTGTGAGATGCAAGGAGGGAAGTGAGCGAGGAGAGACTTTGCTGCCTGTGCATTCTTCTGAAGACAACATCCTTCACATGAGAATGGCCAAGGAATGCACAGTGGCCCCAGATCCTGACTACATCGAGGCACTAGCTGAGGAGGAGGGTTTAATCCTTGTTGACCGCCAGGTAGACCCTGCGCTTGCTCTTCACCTGGGTGCTCTGGACATGAAAGGAGAGGACCCTGACTGGAGTGGATGATCTTGATGTGGACGACTCATCCTTTGGCCAGTATGAACCCCTGACAACCAGGCTGCATAACCTGCTCAAAGATGGCTACACAGACGGGTTTTCTGTACCCAAGGTGGTCATGTCTTTTTTTTTGTGTGTCACGAATAAATATGAAATCTTACTTTTTTTTTTTTTTATTATTGATTCTCATCTTCTCCAACCCCCTTTTTGCTCTACAAGCCATAACAAGTCTTGAACATGATCTGCCTGAACTTCTGGATTTAGTCTGATGGTTACAACATTGCTTTTACTTGGGCGCTTGGTCATTTTACCTTCCAAAGCAATTAGGTCGCTGATTATCTGGAAAAGAATTCTACAATTTAGAAGAAAAAAAACCTGTCCAGGTCAATTACTCCCTCCACTGATCTGTGTGTTCTCATTGGTGGTTTACTATCTTTGTTCTCTTTTTCAACTCAACTTGCCCCAAACATGCCTCCTATTACTGGTGAGAGAGAGAGAGAGAGAGAGAGAGAGAGAGAGAAATTGTGAAGATGTTTCTGTTCATAGACATGTGACTTGATGTGCTTGCAGCAAACCCATTTTTTACTGAGCACCATGTCATGTTGGGATACACATGTGACTTGATGTGCTTGCAGTTAACCCATTTTCTACCTGAGCACTGAGTCATGTTGGGATGCATTATTTTCAGCTCAGTTAAGGAGACTTGAAGAAAGGCACCCAAGGCCTTCCAGGGTTGAAGTCTATAATTTTCACAAATCAACTTAGTGTGAAAGCCCTTGTTGGCTTTTTACATAATTTTTACAAATCAACTTAGTGTGAAAGCCCTTGTTGGCTTTTTTGCGTAAAGATACAGAATTTCAAAACCTGTATGATGAAATATTATTTTGTGTAGTTAACAAGTTAACCAGTCTAATAACGATGATTAAGGGTTGTTTCCTGATCATCAGGAACTGATACAAAATGCTGACGATGCCGGAGCCAAAGTGGTCAAATTCTTGCTGGACCGTCGCCAGAACCGAGTGTGGAGGACAAGGCTTCTGACAGAACCTCTGGCCGACTTTCAGGGCCCTGCACTCTGGGTCTTCAATGATGCTCAGTTTTCCGACTCGGATTTAACAACCTGTGCAAGTTGGGAGGAGCCACCAAGAAAGAAGACTGCAGTAAGGTAAGAGAGAAAAGTGTGAACCTATCAAATACTTTTATTCCAACTGGAAGAGGAGTTTTAGTTTCATTTTTTAACAGTAACAGAAAGTATCTTGGTTTTATATTTTTTACCAGCCAAATCGGAAACAGACATATCTCATTTTCCTCTTTGTTTTTGTGTGTGTGTGTGTGTGTGTTTTATGATGATAAAAAAATCACTAAACTTGTCCTCATGATGGAACTCCTGTTTGGTTGATGGAGTCTCCTGTGAAAAACTGACAAATGTGATGCTTCCCTTTAAAGGTAATGTGTAATGGATACTTTTACAGCACAGTGTCCTGAAAACTGCTGTAGGTGCTTTGCAAAGATATTAACTATAATAATGATAATGACAGTAATGATAATGGTGATAAAGAAAAATAAAAAGAAACAAAAATAGTAAAAATGATGAGGATGATGGTAAAAATTATCATATTACTAATAATAGTAAATACTACTGGTACTTATGATGATGATGATATTAACAGGAACAACAACAACAATAATAATGATAACAGTAATGATAATCAGAATAATGATGATGACAGTAATAATAATGAGAAGAAGAACACATGTGTATGATACAGACAGGTCAATAACAGTCAACCATGACGGTTGACCTACAGATTTGAAGTAGTACTTAACAAATTATCTCAGTAGTATACACATGGAAATGCACAAGACACATTTCTGTGCAATAACCCCATTCACTGATAGGTGCACACAGTTGCACACATCATACATGTACAGAAGGGATACTGTTTGCTTGGACATGCCACTTTCTGACCATTGCCAAGAGAAAAGTTTTAAGACCAGAGGTAAAAGAGGCAAAGAAAATGAGTGCCAGAGGTTGTCCTGGGCTGGTGCCATGTTATTAGGGCTTGGAAAGAAAAAAAGCTTTCTCTGCAAGTCTTAGTTTTGGTGTGAAGTACCCAAGGAACTGGAGTGGTGGAGGAGAGTGGAACTGGCAGGACAGAGTGTAGATTAGGAAGAGGTCACAAAGATACCTTGGTCCAGTGCCACTGAAAGCAGAAAAAGACTAGATGGCTCAAAGTCTGTTCAGTCAGAACAGGTAACTGGTGTTTCAATTTCAGTTTCATCCAGGTGTCTCTGCATGTGGACAGGTCTGTTTAATGCTTCATCACATCTGCTGTGGTAGGAGACTACACTGTGCAGAAAACTAGAGCTGATGGATAGATGAATCAATTACTAAGACGAAAGATTGTAGACAAGGATCTCATGGATGCAACTTAGCAGGTCTCTGACCAACGCAGTAGCCCAACATGCTGATCAGACCTTGGGTACTACCTAACATTTTCTGCACCACTGCACAGTGTGTGCACCACTGTTATAATGTATGTGTGTGTGTTTGCGTTTGTGTGTGTGTGCACATACATGTGCGTGCGTGCATGTCTGTGTGCATGTGTGTATGTGCTTGACTGGATAGCCCATATGTGTATGCTAGTGTATGTGGTGACTGCATGCATAATGTCTGTGTAAGTGTGCATGTGTGTTCTGTAGGCTTGTGTGAGCATGCTCCAGCATGTATCCACATGGGTACATATGAGTACTTATGTAACCCAGGTTCACAATTTTTACCCAAAGAAAACAAAATCCAAAAAACCTTCAACTTGACCTTTATTGTTCATACAGCAAACTTTGGAAATAAATTTTGTTTGTTAAATCAGATGCCACTATCCTCAACTCCAAACAATGTCAGAACAGTCGGTTAGAATATAATGATTTAGAGGATCAGGTACAAAAGAAAAAACAACAGACGATAGAACAAGGCAGAAAAAGTGGCACTGAAACAGAGGATAGAAAACAAGAATAAACATGTCATCAAATCAAAATATAAAGAAACAAAACCTAGAGCATAGCACAACAAATTCTTAATTATAATGACTTCTCAATTGGACATTGAAAAGGAAATGAGCAGGTGGACATACATTCAAATCAGATTCCCTGGCAGGATCATTATTTTATGACCAAAACAATATTCATCATAACAAAGTAGATGTGTGTCACACTGCACTGTGATCAGACCCAATTGTCAAAATTGAATTCAGCGGACTACACACATCTTGGCCAAACTGAATGATTTTTGGCAAGCCCACAACTATACCCAAGTGTGGTTAGTTGGCAAACAATACTTCTGTGCTTGAAGGTTTGAACCTTAAACACCGAAATACATATATATATATACGCCCATCACATCTGCCATCTGACATCGGTCCAACATACCTTCAAGCTTATCGCAAAAGCATCAATTATTGCCTTTGAGCTTACTGATATTATCTGCTTATAACACTTGACTTTAAACACTGAATTATTAACTACAACAGTTAATGAGAACAAAATGCAATAATTATAATTTTTCATATGCAAGGACTCTTGCGGACATTCCTTACTAGACCAGCAGGAAAAACACATCCTCCCCACCTAACGAGTGGGTTCACGTTGCAGCTCCATCTGACTACTTAAGCAGCCACATCCTATCTTCATGCAAAAACTCAAATCAAGAGGCAATTACATTACATCAAAACTTATGAAATAAAGATAAGCATATTATAGAAAGTAATAAACTGAACACATGAGCAACCATTATATAAAGCAGGCTGAGTTATACTAATTCAATGTCTCCACTTCAAGGACTTTGGAAACCAGGAACATATGTAAGGTTTTCCAGAAGCATATACACAATCAATTTAATCACCAAGCTCATAGCCCATCAGACCTCGAATGGTCATATCAAGGCCATCACTGTTTAGTTCAGATGACAAATAAACTTTCTCTAATATAAGGCTAAATTGTTTTAAAATGTGAAACAATAACTGTGCACATCAATGTACTCTCATAATAAATTCTACACAATTATGCTTATACCAGTAGTAAATTTTAACTTAGAATTCACATACAATACTTTAAAATTAAATATTGTATTCCTAACCTGAAACTTGTATAAACCAATTTAAATTCAGCAATAGCAAAATATGGCTTCAGAAAAAATACTGGTAATAATTAGGGGCAGGCCCTGGAAATAAGAAGGCAGTTTTGACCATGTGGTTTTATCAATTATCAACCACTTAATCCAACTAAGAAAATTGTCAGAATAGTTCCCAACATATATTTTGTATCTGATCTATACCATGAATATGTTCACAAAAAATTCACTTCATCTCAAAGCTAAACTTAGCTCACTAAACCTGAATTACCGGTTTTGACTCTAAAGTGTGTTTACCAACACATGTTGCCCATGCTTATGGAAAATAACAAGCACAAACAGAATCCACTCAAATCTAAGTCATCATACCAAATGCAGTAAAATAAAATCATTAAATCAGAAAATAATACCACAAAGCATTATTCCCACACATATATCATCTAGTCATGTTATTAACTAACCTGATTTAGCACCAAGGTTCTTTCCTGCCAACAACTGACTTGCTGTCTCACTTACACATGAGAATGAAGTGAAAAGGTCTTGTTACCCAAATCTAACAGAAATAACAGTGAACAACGAAATAACACAGTGAACAACAAAATAACCATCAAAATATTCTAAAACTCCTAAATACCACATAAATAAATGACAGTAAATAGAACATTACATACTCTATTAAAACTAATTAAATTACTATTAACCTGATTGTGTCAGGCAGGTTACAGTCACCCCTCCTAAAAAAAAAAATGTTTACCAGCAACATTTTAATTAAAAAAAAATGCATGCAAAGAAAATAAAATCTGCTAACAGCCCTTCACTATAACTCAACAAACAAGGTAAAAGGTGAAAACACCTTTAGGTCCTCCAACAGGTACCATCCAATGACAAAAAATAAAAATGCCCAAAATATTTCAATTAGACAGATATTGGACTAGATTGCAATTTAGCAAGTCAACCATACATAGAGTAATTCACTTACATTGTGACAAGGACACCGAGCACTTGCTCAATTGCGACAACACGCTGAGGCTCAAGAGGGTCATTGACTAGCTTGTTCAGGTACTGTTGGACCTTGTAAACTAGATCCCTCCCTAATGTACTCCCTACTTCGGCGACATGGGTCAAGTTCAATCTGTCTACAGCCTTCCGTTCCCTGAGAGATCTTCTCGGGGCAGGAGTAGGGGTTGGATTTTCCTCGGCATTGCTATCACCCTCTGAATCCTCCGAATTGGAAGAAGCTTCCATTTGTGAAACATTTTTCAAATCTTCTGAGGATGAGCCACCTTCTTTTGATGCATCCTTTCCAGATTGTTCAGTCTGCTGGTCTGCAACCAGACTCGCATCAGAACGATCAAACTGCTCCTGGTCCCTATCATCCTCTACCACATTCTCAACTGGTAGGTGATCGTGACCCTGACTGACAACAGACTCAGGGGGGAGAAACTCTACAGCATCAGCCCTCAGTTTACTTCTAGAGGAGGCTGTTGGTGTAACTTCAATGATATATACTTGGAAATCATCAGCCTCCTCGGAGACATGATCAGGGTTTTTAGTGATAGTACGGGGGTATGATTTGGGTCTAACCTGTGTGTTTTCCCGAACAGTGCCCCTAGCTGGTGGATCAATCATGCCAATGGGCAATAAATAATTCCTATGGAGTGTTCTCTTGGGTCCCGTTCCTGCTTCATCTTGGACAGTATATACTGGCAAACCCTCCCGCTTTGCTTGCACAATGTACACTGAATTTTCCCACCTATCACTCAACTTTGAATCAAGTCTTGGTCCCAGCTTGCGAACTAACACCCGGTCTCCAGTGTTCAGCTCAGCTGCTCTTGCAGAAGTATCATACCGAGCCTTGTTCTTAGAGTTGGTTCTGGCCATGTTGTCAGAGGCCTTCTGATAAGCAGAGGCTAGCCTTTGCTTAAGCCCTTTGATATACTATGAAGGTGTCCCTTGTCCCTTGGGGCAGGTATTGATGCCAAAGGCAAGGTCAATGGTAACTTAGGATGGCGACCAAAAAACAAAAAGTATGGGGAGTGGCCTGTACTTTGATGAATGCAGCAGTTGTACGCATGCACAACTTCTGGAAGGATCTTTCTCAGATCTATTTTTTGAGCATCCTCTAAACTTCTTAGCATGCCTAACAAGGTTCTGTTCCACCTTTCTACTGGGTTGCCAGATGGATGGTAAGGCGTGGTCCTACACTTTTCTATTCCAGCTACCTGACACAGCTCCTTCACCAGCTTGGATTCAAAATCCCTACCCTGGTCAGATAAGATACGCCTAGGAAAACCATATATCATGAAGAACTCCTTCCACAGCGTCCTGGCCACAGTTTTGGCGCTCTGATCCCTTGTACAAACAGCATGTCCAAATTTGGTGAAATGATCCATCATGACAAGTATGTTCTGTTTTTGACCATTGATCTCGATGGGAAGAAAGTCAATAGAAAGAAGTTCCAAAGGATACGTGGTCACAATGGAAGTCATTGGGGCTTTCTGACACTTGGCACCTTTCCTGATGCAGCGAGAACAGGTCTTTATCTTCTGTTCAAGGTCCCTGGCCATTTCGGTCAAAAGAACCTCATCCTCAACTGCGCTATGCCATCTTCAAAATGGGTGTGAAATAGATCCTCATGCACACCTCTCAGGGCAGCTTCCCTGTAGGGCAAAGGGAGAATTAACTGAAAATGACTGTCTTGGTCATCCACATCAACTTTCCTGTACAAAACACCTTGCTTTAAAACAAGCTTCTTTTGATCCCTTGCATAAGCTCTTAGATCTGGACTATTTAGCTCTGAAGCTTCCAGTATCTTGCCCCCTTCCAAACACTTGATAACATAAGAGAGATGTTTGTCTGCTAGTTGAACTTTTCTCCAGTCTCGGACCGTGTTGATGGACTCGTGCTCAACTTTTGGGTCAAGTATACCATCCGGTATTAGGTTGGGGTCAGTCATCAACTGCTCGACAGCAGGGAAATCATCTGCCTTAACTGAAAATACCCTCTCCTTCCTGACTAACTTCTGGAGAACTGTTGTTGAAGACTGAGCCTCTCAAGGAAGGAATATGATGAGACTGGAGTATGGCTTGTACTGAATCTGAGGCAAAAAGTGAAGTTTTCCAACTGATCTTTGTCAAAAGACTTGGCTTTTTCCACTAAGAAGGCTATTTCATCTAAGGACTTCCTGTAGTTATCATCAACATATGGGTCACTTTGGGGTAACCTTGACAAAGCATCTGCATCTGTGTGAGTCAGTCCCTTTTTACCTAAGCTCAAAGTCAAACATGGAAAGTGAAGAGAGCCACCTGTGACTTGTAGCATCTAGTTTTGCATTCTTCAAGATGTAGCAGAGGGGATTGTTATCTGTAACAACTGTGACCTTGGTGCCCAAAAGATAGTCCCTGAACTTATCGCACAACGCCCATTTCAATGCAAGGAACTCGCGCTTGTGAGCCGGGTAATTTTGCTCAGACTTGTTCAGCCCCCTCGACTAGCATAAGCAATGACCTTGCTTTTGCCCTCAAACTCTTGGTAAAGAACAGCACCTAATCCCACACCACTAGCATTGCAATGAACAACAAAAGGTTTGGAACGATCAGCAATACCTAGAACTAAGTCACTGGTAAGCGCAGCAAAATCAGTGATCTAAAGGAGCCTTCCTGTGCTTCTCCCCAGGACGAGGAAACAGAAGAGGACAGAGTGAGCTGGCCTTGTTTCTTTCCAGATTTGGACGGTTACCCGGAGCGTAACCTATCGTCAGGTCATTCAGGGGTCTTGCAATCGAAGAGAAATTTGGAATAAAACGCCGGTAGAAACCGGCAAATCCGATGAAACTCTTCACGTCCTTCACGGTTTTGGGTCTAGGCCATCCCTAACAGCAGCTACCTTGTCTGGGTCAGGGCGGATGGTGCCCTCTGAGATGATGTAGCCCAAGTGCCTGACTTGTGTTGCCCCAAAGATGCATTTCTCAGGGTCCAGCTTTAAGCCGTACTTGCACAATCTCTGCAATACCCTCATGGTGCGTTCTTCCAACTCTTCAAGGGTTTTAGCATGGATCAGGATGTCATCCAAGAAGATGATCAGCTCAGTCAGGTTCATATCACTAAAAACCGTCTCCATGAGTCTCTTGGAAACATGCTGGGGCATTGCTAACCCCTGACTGAGTCGGTCCCACTCGAACAACCCGAAAAAGGTGTTATGAAGGCCGAGTATTTGCATGCTCTCTCCGTCATTGGGACTTGGTAATAACCTTACAGAGGTCTAGAGTGGTAAAAAAACCTTGCCCCATTGAATGTCAACAGAAGGTCTTCAATTTTGGGGATGGAATAGCTATCCTTGACAGTCCTAGCATTAAGTTTCCGGTAGTCCACGCACATCCTAAGTGCACCGGTCTTCTTCCTGACTAGAACTATGGGACTAGCAAATGGGGAGTTGGAAGGGCGGATTATCTTGGCATCTAAAAGCCCTTTAATGTGTTGCCTACACTCTTCAAAGTCCTTAGGGGGTATAGGTCTTGCTCTCTCCCTAATGTCTGGACCAGGTGTGATCTCCATGTCAAAAACATCACCTGTTTCTGCTCTACCTATGTCGAACTCACTTGTTACAAAAACTGCTTTCACTGACTGTAGCCTACTTTCAAAGTGCCTACACCAATCAGGGTGGGTGGTCTCTGCTTCACCAAACTTGAACTTAATGTCTTCTCCCTGACCTGAGTTCTCAGCATGAGCACTACCTGAGTATGCATGGGTTTCTGGTGAATGAGAACCAAGTCAGACACACCACCTTGTTAATGTCGTACTCATGCTGATAAACAAATATGTCAGCTACCACCTGATTCTTCCTGAGCAGAATCGTGCTGTCAGATTCATTTATCACCACAACCCTGACATCTGTGAGGCAGTCAGCTGAAGCTCTGCAACCCACTACCTTGAGACCGTCTGGTAAGGGAGTTTCAGTGGGTTCCTGAATCAAGACTGAATCTCGTGTGCTGGGAACGTTCACCTTAGCACAGCACTTTATTTCTACAGTCTCCCCAGCTGGAACTAAAACCTGTGAACCATGAACTCTAGCCGAGCCCACTTTCCCATCATCAGGAGAGGAACAGTCTTGATACATGAAAGCAATAGTAGGACACACATGCAAAGAATTATCAAAATCAAAATGTGATCCTACTAATCTCTTAGACAGTTCAGCAAAATTCTTCAGGGCATTGGTGCCCAGAATCACGGGTACTCTTCGAGAAGGTCTGTGTCTGGACACACCAACATCAACACATTCACACTGTCACTCACACCCACAACATCCTTCGGCATGGAAACACACACACGCACAAAACCCAAGTAGGGTACAACACTTCCACCCGCTCCCACAACTTTCAGGTGTGCATTCAGTTCTTCCATGGCAAATGTGACAGGTTAGTCCGGTAGAATGTCTCTGACATGATGCTCACTTGCGAGCCACTATCGATCAGACAGTTGACTTCAGTGTCCCCAATGGTCACCTCTGTCTCAAGACTAGGACCCACTAAGGCCTCCATGTCTGTGTTTCCCCCTGTCGCTGAGTACAGTTCTGCAAACACTGTTCTGTGATCCAGGGTTATGTTGTGTCTGCCCCTGTTACATAATGTCACCTTGATGTTTCCGGCGTCAATGTCAGTACAAACACCCAGACCAGGAGGTAACAGTTCAGATGGTCGCTGAAGCACCTTCACACATGTACGGCAGGAACACACCCAGAGATGGTCCCGGACAAGGTCATTTCTTGTCCCGGCTGTAGTGTCACCAGAAGAGGGCTTCTCTCAAGGTCACACCACGAACATGCAGGCCCTGTTCAATGCAATTCATGGCGGTGTTCAGGGTGTGAAGATGATGAGAGGATGGGGTTGATGGTGAGGTTACAGTTACCGACCCCCCATCGTCGGCAACTGCTGGCCGTTTAACGGCCGAGATTCCCTTTTCGCCTGGGCCACCCTTGCTGGGTTGGGTGGTTTTTTGCAGTTACGCCTGTAGTGTGTGCCCACTTCACCACATCTGTAGCAGGGCCCTCTAGGGGCACATGGCGATGGACTTTCCTGAGCAGGTGAGTTGACCTGCTTTTGCCTGGCCATCATCTTCTCAGCAACCATGCTTGCCAGTCTTTCATAGTCGATTTCTGCTGTAGCCATGGCAGCAACTGGAATGGTTTTGGGGGGAGCTTGTGGGTTGCTTGCTCCTTCGCTAAGCTCTCTCAGGCGTCTCAGAACCTTGGCTGGATCAGGAGAAGCGACGCCTGGAGTCCCGAAATGACCCCGATTTCCATGGTCAATAGGCGGTCAGAACTGGAAATGTTGGACATGAACGTATGGTACACCTTCATGTTTGCCTCCTCAGTGGTGAATTTTTCAGCTTTATTCAGCTCCGAGAAGGTTGACGACACACGGCTGAAGAAGTCAAATGGAGTTTCCTTCTTGTCCATGTGAAGTTTGACAAATTTGGCATAAAGGTCTTCTGGGGTGCCGAGATTCCCATATATGGCCTTCAGGGAATTCACTACATCTTCTCCAGTAGTGCAGTTCTTTACTTGGACGCTTGCGATGTCCCTTAAACTTGCTTTTATTCTCCGGCAGGCCTCTTCTTCATCTGTAGCCTCCTGGAGGTACTGAGTGACTCTCTCAAGCCACTCAGTAAACGGCACCTCAGATCCGCCTTTGGGCTTCAATCCGGTGAACACACCAAGCGAGGCGCAGGTGTTGGTGCCTTGACATGCACTGTCACGGGGGTGCTGGTGATGCTGTCTGCTTGGCTAATCGCTCCCTCAGTTGAGCGTTTTCCATCTGTAGTTCCTCGAGCTGTTCTAGCCTTCTCAGCAGGGCAGCAAGGTCAGCCCCGCCAGTGGCACTGCCATTCCCACCAGTCCCTGCTTCTCCCTCTGCACCATTCACCTCCATTGCTTCTATCCACACCACCTCCTGTTTCTGACATGTTTGGCTTAAAGAATATCTCCCCAATGAAAAATATTTTCCTCAACAGAAAATTAAATTATCTCTGAAAATCAAAGCCTACCAATTATTAAAACAAACTTACAGGTCCCGGACGCCCCCATTTTTGTAACCCAGGTTCACAATTTTTACCCAAAGAAAACAAAATCAAAAAAACCTTCTACTTGACCTTTATTGT
The DNA here is from genome assembly GCA_016801955.1 of Conus betulinus. NCBI lineage: Eukaryota > Metazoa > Mollusca > Gastropoda > Neogastropoda > Conidae > Conus > Conus betulinus. Next base: position 165,445 of record JADBJO010004827.1, read on the forward strand.
TCATACAGCAAACTTTGGAAATAAATTTTGTTTGTTAAATCAGATGCCACTATCCTCAACTCCAAACAATGTCAGAACAGTCGTTAGAATATAATGATTTAGAGGATCAGGTACAAAAGAAAAAACAACAGACGATAGAACAAGGCAGAAAAAGTGGCACTGAAACAGAGGATAGAAAACAAGAATAAACATGTCATCAAATCAAAATATAAAGAAACAAAACCTAGAGCATAGCACAACAAATTCTTAATTATAATGACTTCTCAATTGGACATTGAAAAGGAAATGAGCAGGTGGACATACATTCAAATCAGATTCCCTGGCAGGATCATTATTTTATGACCAAAACAATATTCATCATAACAAAGTAGATGGTGTCAATGCACTGTGATCAGACCCAATTGTCAAAATTGAATTCAGCGGACTACACACATCTTGGCCAAACTGAATGATTTTTGGCAAGCCCACAACTATACCCAAGTGTGGTTAGTTGGCAAACAATACTTCTGTGCTTGAAGGTTTTGAACCTTAAACACCGAAATATATATACGCCCATCACATCTGCCATCTGACATCGGTCCAACATACCTTCAAGCTTATCGCAAAAGCATCAATTATTGCCTTTGAGCTTACTGATATTATCTGCTTATAACACTTGACTTTAAACACTGATTATTAACTACAACAGTTAATGAGAACAAAATGCAATAATTATAATTCTTCATATGCAAGGACTCTTGCGGACATTCCTTACTAGACCAGCAGAAAACATTCCTCCCCACCTAACGAGTGGGTTCACGTTGCAGCTCCATCTGACTACTTAAGCAGCCACATCCTATCTTCATGCAAAAACTCAAATCAAGAGGCAATTACATCAAAACTTATGAAATAAAGATAAGCATATTATAGAAAGTAATAAACTGAACACATGAGCAACCATTATATAAAGCAGGCTGAGGTTATACTAATTCAATGTCTCCACTTCAAGGACTTTGGAAACCAGGAACATATGTAAGGTTTTCCAGAAGCATATACACAATCAATTTAATCACCAAGCTCATAGCCCATCAGACCTCGAATGGTCATATCAAGGCCATCACTGTTTAGTTCAGATGACAAATAAACTTTCTCTAATATAAGGCTAAATTGTTTTAAAATGTGAAACAATAACTGTGCACATCAATGTACTCTACATAATAAATTCTACACAATTATGCTTATACCAGTAGTAAATTTTAACTTAGAATTCACATACAATACTTTAAAATTAAATATTGTATTCCTAACCCTGAAACTTGTATAAACCAATTTTAATTCAGCAATAGCAAAATATGGCTTCAGAAAAAATACTGGTAATAATTAGGGGCAGGCCCTGGAAATAAGAAGGCAGTTTTGACCATGTGGTTTTATCAATTATCAACCACTTAATCCAACTAAGAAAATTGTCAGAATAGTTCCCAACATATTTTTGTATCTGATCTATACCATGAATATGTTTCACAAAAAATTTACTTCATCTCCAAAGCTAAACTTAGCTCACTAAACCTGAATTACCGGTTTTGACTCTAAAGTGTGTTTACCAACACATGTTGCCCATGCTTATGGAAAATAATACAAGCACAAACAGAATCCACTCAAATCTAAGTCATCATACCAAAATGCAGTAAAATAAAATCATTAAATCAAGAAAATAATACCACAAAGCATTATTCCCACACATATATCATCTAGTCATGTTATTAACTAACCTGATTTAGCACCAAGGTTCTTTCCTGCCAACAACTGACTTGCTGTCTCACTTACACATGAGAATGAAGTGAAAAGGTCTTGTTACCCAAATCTAACAGAAATAACAGTGAACAACGAAATAACACAGTGAACAACAAAATAACCATCAAAATATTCTAAAACTCCTAAATACCACATAAATAAATGACAGTAAATAGAACATTACATACTCTATTAAAACTAATTAAATTACTATTAACCTGATTGTGTCAGGCAGGTTACACTTATATGTGTGTATGTATGAATCTATGCTTGAGTATATAGGGGTATGTGTGTGTGTGTGTGTGTGTGTGTGTGTGTGTGTGTGTGTGTGCGTGCGTGCACGCATTTGATTATTTGTTAAGTTGTGCATAGCAGTTGTAGAAACAAGACTATGAAGTCAAAAGTTAAAGTGATTTGCACAGTGCGGTGATGATATGTTGTAAATGTGCAAAGATCACTCAGAAAAATCACATATGATGTAAGCAGTATAGTGTAAATACATATTTACATTATTTAGAAAAATGTTTTACCTGTGGGTCTAACCATAAGCTTAGTGGTGCGTGTGTGTGTGTGTGTGTGTTTGATCTGAAATGTAATGTTTGCTGACAAGTAATTATGTTGTACCCTCCCAGAAGAAGATATCTGAAGGATAATCATACTGGACAAGAAATAAAAAGGTGCAGGCAAGCGGTTTTGTGGTCCAGAGCTTTCCTTTACCCACCCTCCCTTTCTCCGGTCATGCGTTAGCTTCACACCAAGCCCACAGCACCACATCTCTCCTCCCTGCCTCTCATTCTGTCCATGCCCCCTGCTTCCGTTCTATCCCCCCCATCCCCCTCTCTCTCTTCCTCTTTAGTAAACATTTACTTTGTTGTGGTATGTTTCACGTGTGTGTAGGTGCATGCTCAACAATAGCAGGATACAAGTGGCATGTGTGTGTGTGTGTGTGTGTGTGTGTGTGTGTATCACACTTAATGTTGACAGTTGCCTAGTGTTGAAATTATGCAAACTTTTGCCTGATGTTAATGTTAGGCACTTGGCTTGTCTGATGTTGTCTGTTACACTGAAACTGTCAACATTAAGCAGAATTTTGCCAATGATAGCATTAGATGACTGGCTTTTGACTGAAGTGGAGCTCACGAGCTCTTTGAAAGTCCTTTGAATGAGACTAAAAACCTGTGATTGGCATGCTAACAGCTACAGGGAGCCACAGGTGAGAACTGAATGCCAAGTGAGGACCAAAAATGGATGTGCGGTCCCAAGGACTTGGCAAACGCCCCAACCAGAGATGCTACCTCTATCAGACACCCCATACAACCTGTCGATTGATAAAACATCAATATAGCCCCAGCCTCAACAACAACAAAAATGTTACAATTGTTACATTATTGGTGTGCCTGAACCTCCTCTCTTTCCTCCCCCTCTTCTCCCAATGATACATGAAAATTAAAAGAATTGGTGTCTGTTTCATCCAGACTGTTGCATTGTTATAATCTGCATGGAGATTGTTGATTTATTACATTGTATACCAGATCACAGCCTTCCATAAGGGGCAGAATGAAGAAACACTTCTCCTTTGGGTGGCTCGGTGTTCTCTCTTTACTCGCTGAAGGGGGCTTTCACAACATGATACACTGAAACTGATGTTGACATGTTATGGAAGGACAGTAGTAACCTGGGTGATATAGAATTATGTCACGGTCAGGCAACCTGCACTTGCTTGATGTTGATAACTTGCCAAAGGTTAAAATTAAGCATGCAACCCACTCAATGTTAACATTGAGAAAAATGGAACGCCGAATACTGAGATTAGGTGATTTGTTTGCTTTAGTAGGCAAAGTTTGCTTTGTTAGGCAAGGTGTTGTCAACATGAAGTGTGACATACATACACATCTATCTATCTATATGCGTGTGTGTGTGTGTGTGTGTGTGTGTGTGTGTGTGTGTGTGAATGTTAAGTGTGAAGGTACTGAGAGACAGGGAAAAGAGACATGTCCACATTTTGGTCAATCTGTTGGTCATCCTGTCAGTCCTTCTGTCTATTGGCCGATCACTTTGCTTGCCTGACCGTGTGTCTAACCTTAGTCTAACCTATTGTTCACCTTGACTGCCCCTTCTCTTCCTCCCTTCCTCCCCTGGCAAATATAAGATGCCATCATTTTGCATCTTCCTCTTCCTCCTGTCTGGACCCTTACCGTCGACCCAGTTCCCCTTTCTAACCTTCTCCCCTCACCTCCAGACCTTCTTGCTTTCATTCCATTATAGCAGAGTAGTTCTAAAGATTGGATGAATGATGACCACAAAATGTTTAGCTGAAACTGACTGGTTCTCCTGTCAACTACAAAATATAAGCAGTTAAAATTAGCTGATCCCCATCTCAAATCTCACTACAGAGTGTCTTTGATCTGCAAATATTAGTTTCACTCCTCATCTTCAGTCAGATCACTTATGTCACTGATCCACATATGTCAAGTTTTTTTTTCCCAGACATATGTATTTACTTAATGTGGCAAATGGCCAGGAAAGATTCATTTACTGTCTGTTTGGTTCCTAGGTGGGCAAGTTTGGCCTTGGCTTCAACGCCGTCTACAACCTGACAGATCTGCCCAGTGTCTACTCTGCCAGCGTTCTAGCCATGCTGGATCCTCATGAGAAATACCTCAACAGCGGACGGGGGAAGAAAATGAACTTCAAGAACCCCATGAACAAGTTACTGCTGAAGAGAATGCCCAACCAGTTCAAGCCTTTTGAGGACGTTTTTGAGTGCGACATCCTCAACAAAGACTGGGGGCCTTATCCTGGAACCCTTTTTCCGTTTTCCATTCAGAACAGAAGCCCAGGCATTGAAGAGTGAGATCTGCAGGAATCTTTCAGCGAGAGTAATCAGGAGGATTTTGTGAACGGGCTGAGGGAAAAGGGAGGTAATTTGCTGTTGTTTCTCCAAAATGTGACACGCTTGGAGCTGCATCATCTTTCTCGAGATAGCCATCCTCTGACAGATACTCAGCAGCTCTTTGTTGGGTCACGGGTATCAAACAGGGACTTTCCAGAAGCTGGCAGCATTTTGCGTCATTTTTCCACAGTGTGGAATGAAGCAGTGGAGCATGGGCAAGCGTTTGAAGAGAAGAACGAGATTGTGGAGCTGGTCACACTGTCATTTGAGGGAGAGAGAGGCTGTGGAAATATCCAGACATGTCGCTTCTGTATCGCTTGGGCCTCAGGGAGGAGGGAATCCTGTGAGATCGCTCGTGAGACAAAAGAGGAAGGGTTTGTTCCCCTGGCTGCAGTGGGGGTGAGTCTGGATGATGAAGGCAAGGTCCAGACCCTGGAATTTTGTTCAGCAGGTGAGTAGGTTGAGATACAGGTGATCGGAAGGTGATGCTGGACTCGCACTGCCTGTCTCTTGGCTTTTTTTTTTTTTTTGTTACAGCCTGTTGTCAACAGTTAATAGATCCTTTATCAAAATTGTCTTCCTGGCAGTACATATATATATATATATATAGATAGAGAGAGAGAGAGAGAGAGATGAAATAATTAGAAGCTCCCAAACCACCAAAGTCATTTCTGTCCTCCTGTCCCGTCTACATCTTGAACATCAACACAAAACAATAGTACAGGCACTGAAAAAATGTAATATAAAATGCATAAAACAACATACATCACCCGGGGATGGGGGGGGGGGGGGGGGGGGGGAATGAGAAACCTCTTCAACTAGTATGGCAATATATACTACCAGGCATACATTTATTTGTCTGTGGGTGGGGGGGGGGGGGGAGTTGTTGGTTTTAGAAAGTAATGGGGTTTATTTTTACCCTCAGTTGTACTATGATTTTGTAAAGAAGGAAGAGGCTTGCTGGCAGGGGAAGACGCTGAAAGTGGAGCAACTGCAGCAGGGAGCAGAAGCCAGGTTAACTTACTGGGTCACTTAACTGCCAACCAGCATGACAGTACAGATGCACCTCAGTTCAGTCCACAGTTTGATCAATCAACAGAATGTTCATTGTCCTCATGAAAAAACAACAAGGACTGGTCTCTGTCATATGAACACACAAACTGAAGTGTTCATTAAAACAAATATCTATATTTCATTGTTGTGCTGCTCCAAAGTTCTGTCTCCCTGCCTTTCTCCTCCCCCCCCCCCCCCCCCCCCCCCCCCCCCCCCCCCCCCCCCCCCCCCCTCTCCCTTTCATCTCTATCTCTCTTCCACCCCTCTCCCCCTCCCTCTTTCTTTCTCTTTGCCTCACACATGCTATACCTGTGCAGAAACTCACTCAGGCATACTGCCCATAATCACAAATACAGCATTCATTATTAAGATATGAATTACTGGTGGAGTCCAAAATGGCCTTCTTTGGGCAAGACAAGCAAAAGAGATGAACACAAAATAAAGTATAAAAAAAGAGCAGTGACTGACTGTTCTTTGATGTTCCCCCTTGTATTACAGGCAGTTGGAAAGTGGTCACACACCTTCACTAACCAGCATTACAGGAGGGCTACATACATCTCACTGATTCAGTCAGTCAGTGCATGGATTCTGAGTACTGAATTGAAGCTCTTTGTAGCATGGTGCCATATCTTTCCTTTTAACCCCTCAGCTTCTACTGATGAATATTCTTGTAAGTGAGAACTGCAAAATCATTCTGATGAGATGAGGCAGACAGATCAGGCGCCAGATAATGCTGTCTTATTACACAAGGGATGGCATGTGCTTATTCTAGGAAAACAGTGACATCTTTAAGGTCTATGCAAAGGATAGTTACTCAGCTTTAAATATGTACATACCAACCTGTATTCTGAAAGGTTCAGCAGACAAAGGGTTAAAGAAACCCCCCTTTTATCGTTCCTCATGTGCTGACTTGCTATGCTGGTTTGTATTTCACTTTTTAGAAAGTAGGTCTTACATGACTTACATTCTGAATTGTCCATGCCCTGCATTGTACATAAGCATAGATACTGTAAATAAAAAAGAGTATTATTACTATTTCAATTGCAAAAACTATTTCAACTATTTCAGTTATTATTGTTGTAGATGTAGTTTTAAACTACTATGTTTTGTTATCATGAGACTTGGAATTTATACTCTATCGGCTAAAAGCAACATACCATAGACTGATGGAGGACATGTTGCAGGATTTTACAAGACAGGTCATCTGTTCTGCTTCCTCCCTCTGGCGGAAGAAGTGTCGGCCATGACACTGCCGGTGCACATCAATGCTCCCTTTGCTCTCTGAGCTCAGATCGCAGGAGTCTTCTTTGCGAGACAGAAGATGATCGGAAGTCTGTCAGCGGAAGGTATAGTGTTTGATTAGAGCAAGATCTCAGTTCATAATAAGATTTTAGTATGACCAGGTGTTTTATAGCAGACAACAGGAGTGATGGAACTGCAGTGTTGGTAAGGATTAATTAAGAGATGAGTTTTATAGATGTGAGACTTTCATAGAGGCTAGTGTTTGCTTGTGGCATAGGAAACAGGAGGCAAGATGTGTTAAGAAACAGATGTAAGCAGAAGTACTTTATATCCGTATGGCTGCCTCTTCAAGTTCTGGTTCTTTGAGAGTTAGAGCTCAGATTCTTTCATACACTGAGCAAAAGATGTAACAGTTTTTTATGCACCAATCAGATCTTTGTTGTGGCATCAGCCATTTTCTCTGACATGTGAGGGGGCCACAAGTTATTAGTGATCTCTCATCAGTGTCTTGTCCTACTTGCCACTAAAGAGAGTTATGAAATGCTGCTCGTGAGAATTTCTAGCCTTTCTCCCTAAGGAAATGTGTCTCTGGAGTTCATAGCAGATGTGATGATAGTGAAAACATGACTATGTTGGTAGTGATGATATATGGACCATGTTGGTAGTGATGTAAGGACCATGTTGATAGTAATATAAGGACCATGTTGGTAGTGATGATATAAGGATCATGTTGGTAGTGATGTAAGGACCATCTTGGTAGTGATGTAAGGACCATGTTGGTTGTGATGATGTAAGAACCATACTGATAGTGGTATAAGGACTATGTTGGTAGTGATAAAAGGACCATGTTGGTAGTGATGTAAGGACCATGTTGGTTGTGATGATGTAAGAACCATACTGATAGTGGTATAAGGACTATGTTGGTAATGATAAAAGGACCATGTTGGTAGTGATGTAAGGACCATGTTGGTAATGATATTAGGACCATGTCGGTAGAGATGTAAAAGACCATGTTGGTAGTAATGTAGTAACTATGTTGGTAGTGATGTAATAACATGTTGAAAGTGATGTAATAACTGTGTTGGTATGTTGTGATATGTTGGTAGTGATATGATAACCATGTTGGTAGTGACATAATAACTCTGTTGGTAATGATGTAATAACATGTTGGTGGTGATGTAATAACCATGTTGGTAGTGATGTAATGACCATGTTGATAATGATGTAGTGACCATCATTGTAGTGATGTAATGACCGTGTTGATAGTGATATAATGACCATCATGGTAGTGATGTAATGACCATGTTGATAGTGATGTAGTGACCATCATGGTAGTGATGTAATGACCATGTTGATAGTGATGTAATGACCACGTTGATAGTGATATAATGACCATCATGGTAGTGATGTAATGACCGTGTTGATAGTGATGTAATGACCATCATGGTAGTGATGTAATGACTATGTTGATAGTGATGTAGTGACCATCATGGTAGTGATGTAATGACCATGTTGATAGTGATGTAGTGACCATCATGGTAGTGATGTAATGACCATGTTGATAGTGATGTAATGACCATGTTGATAGTGATGTAGTGACCATCATGTTAGTGATGTAATGACCATGTTGATAGTGATGTAATGACCATGTTCATAGTGATGTAATGACCATGTTGATAGTGATGTAGTGACCATCATGGTAGTGATGTAATGACCATGTTGATAGTGATGTAATGACCATGTTGATAGTGATGTAGTGACCATCATTGTGGTGATGTAATGACCATGTTGATAGTGATGTAGTGACCATCATGTTAGTGATGTAATGACCATAATGGGAAAGGTGCATCACATGGTGGAGGGTAGACAGTAGGGGGATATCTGATCTTCCAATATCCACAATAGTAGAAAGTTTCTCCCCATACAAATTACTTTCAAACCTCATTCATCTGGCATAAATTCAGACTGTCTTGCCGATTTTTTTTTTTATTCAGTATTTCAGAGCCAATTGTCTCCATTATTGTTCCAACATATCTGCATGTTGTACAGATGCATCCAGATGAGATTTCACATGCAAGAGTTAGTGAGAGTTGTTGCTTTTTGGCCATGGTGCACAAAGACAATGTTATACACAGCAAGTTCAATTACTGCTTGAGAACTTTGTCTCCAGATTTTTTTTCTCCTGTTGCATTCTTTTCAGTTTGTTGTATTCATTGTAGTTTCGCCAAACATATGTACAAAATAGTTACAAACAGCTTTGAATATATCTAGTTTTAAGCAAACGTTTCAGTATTCAAGGGATGTTTTAAATGACTGGAAATGTGCATGTGCAATTTAAAAGTGCTTTCTGATTTGTTTTACTGAAAGAAAGGAGTTGGATGTGTTGTTGCATGTGGGCGCATGACTGTCTCTGTGTGCATGTGAGTGTGTGCATGGGAACCGTCTTGTGACAGTCAGAACTTAAGATACTGATCAACCCACCCACTTTCACACAATCACATAATCATTCATGCACCATCAGGCTAAATTTTAGATACAGAGAACACTCTCATTCTCATACTTAAGACCTGCTAACTTCAAGACCCATGAATTACAATATTCAAATGCCAGCAAGTATGAAAACTCATAACTTAAAATTTCCTGCCAGTAATTTATCACCATTGTAGCAACACCATGGACATACACTTCAAAATATTATCTACATATGAAATAATAATCTTGTTCAGTAATGTAAGACGGAATAGGATATTCTATTTCAGGTCACTGGATCCTCTTGTTGCAGGTGGAACAAAGCCCTGTTAACATGTTCAGTGATGTATAGTGGAATTAGATATGTTATTTCCTGTCACCAAATGATGGTGTTCCAGCTGAAACAAAGCTTTGCTCAGTGATGTATGAAATATTTCCCGCCATTGAATGATTGTACTGCAGATGGAACGAAGTCATGTTCAGTGATGTATGATGGAATAGTGTACTCTTATTTCCTCTCACTGAAAGGTCGTGTTGCAGGTGGAACAAAGCCCTGCTCAGTGATGCCTTGTGGGTTGTGATGTTTTATTTCTTGTCTCTGAACGTTTGTGTTCCAGGTGGACTAAGGCCCTGTTCAGTGATGTATACTAGATAGGCAATGTCTTACTTCTAGCCAGTGAATGATTAACGGAATGATTGTGTTCCAGTCTTGTTTCTAGCCGCTGAATAATTCACTGAACGATTGCGTAAAGGGTTGTTTCAGTGAAGTATAGTGGATACGCAGCATCTTATTCTTAGCCACTAAATAATTCACTGAATGATTTGTTTCAGGTGGAACAAAGCCCTGTTCAGTGACCCCCATTCCCAGAGCATACTTGGCTGCTCTGCAAGGAGTGGCCCAGTCTGAGGGTCAGAACCCTGCTGAGGTGTACTACAGCCTGTGGCCTCAGTGTTCTTCCCTCTCCCCAAGAACACCTCAGAGTGCACTCTTCCCCAACTTCTATCGCATTCTGCAGCAGGAAGAATTCCGGGTCTTCCTTCATCATCATGGTGCTGTATCCTTCTCCACATGCTTCTTCTTGGATCCAGACTTCAATCAGAAAGACATTGGTCAGGCTGCTTTCCGTGTATTGAACACATTCTGGCAGATCACTGAATGGAGTCATGGTGGTAGGTCGTTGGTTGACCTTCCCTTTCCACATTGCCACAAACATCAGATCTTCTGGTTCCAGTCAACATGATGAATTTCAGAAAAGAGTCATCAGGGAGGAACAGTTTTTCCAAGATGTTCTGTTCCCCAGGATTGAGGAGAATCACCCTGATCTCCAGGCTCATGACAGAAACCAGCTGGTGTTGTATGCTCTTCTCTCAGACAATCCAGCTCTTCAACACCTGGTACAAAGTCATTGCTGCATTCCATGTGTGCCTGATGGATCTCTCAACATCCCTGCACACCTCATACACCCTCAGGGAAAAGCAGCACAGCTGTTCAGTGAAGAAGATGGTAGGTTTCCCACACACAAGAGGATGGTGCAGACTTCACAAGTCCAAAGGCACTAACCCAACTCATGAAAATGGGTATGGTGAAAGACAAAGTGAGCGCAGAGGAACTTCGTGAGCGCGCATCATCTGTCAGAAGGATCAGTTCTAAACCAGCTGCCATTCATAGGTCCAGGGCCATCATCAGGTATCTTCCTGTCCTTGAAGAACAGGAAGAACAGATAGAGTCCTACATAAATGCCCTAGCCAGTGTGTGCTTCTTGCCATCCCTTCAGAAACCCAAGGACTGGCCAGTGTCCTGGTTTGTGGCAGAACACCCAGGTCATGACTTCATACAGCCCTCCCAGGCCTGCTGCACAGAGCTGAAGGAGCTGGTGGGCTGTGTGGCTGCAGTGATGGATGAGAATCAGCTGGACTTGTCCGCCACAGACAGGGAGACCTTGGAGAAGTTAGGTGTCATTGTCCACAGAGCCAAAGCCAGAACCAAAGGGCCACAATTCACGCAGCTGGTTGTTGACAACTTGCTGCACATTTCTGAAGAAGTAAGCTGTCTTCAGTCTGTCAGCGGGATGCATGTTGGTAAAATCTGTCATCAGATTTATAAATTCTTCAACACATTCTGCGAAAGACACATTACTGATGTGGAAAGACGGCATCAGAATGTTGTAGCTCAGCTTGAAGACAAGGCAGTTGTTTGGACAGAGGAGAGATTCCTGAGAGCTGATCAGCTGGCTTTCGAACCCGCTGGTGACCTTGGACCTTATCTAATAACACTGACCACTCTTACAAGACTACTTCTTCTGGATTCTTCAAATTCCTGGGAGTACCACACTGGTATGGGCATTGTGTCTGGTGTGCTGTGGTATGATGTGATGGATGATGTATAGTGAAGTGGAGTGTGTGTGTATTGTGTATGTGTGTGTGTGTGTGTGTGTGTGACACGTATATATAACATGTATAGGTGCCAGTTTTTCTTCTGTTACTTATTTTTGTTGTGTGTAATAGGTGTCAAAACACGTACAAAAAAAACTTTGCTCCACAGTTGAAATAGAATACACAGAATCTCTAACTTTGTCTGACAGTTAAAAATAGAATGTCTTTTTTTGTTTTTGAACATTAATGTTGAATTGCAGTTGAACTGGATCTTTCCTTTGTTTACAGATTAAAAAAAAAAAAGCAATGACCCATTATAAAGCTACAAACCAGCTTGGTTAACCATTAAATTGGAATGAAACAGTCACACTGGTTTTTGAAGAGCAATCTACACAGTTGCATGGTGACAGTAGTTGTTAAACTCCTGTCACACATGAATTGTTGGAGAAACATTTTCTGTAGATAAGTTCTTTCTTTTTCAGGTTTCCAGTGAAAGACATTCTTGGAGCTCTGAAGCAGATCAGGGAGGATTTTCCTTCAGAGCTGAGTGATGCTGATATTGAACTCATTCACAAGATTGCCAGTCTCCTTCGTCCAGCACTGCGTAACGAACGCAGAGGAAGAACTCTGACAGAAGATGAAACGCAAGGTCTGCACCTGCCTGGCCGAGACATGCATCTGCACCCTGTTGGAGAGCTTTGTCTCAACGACTGTGACTGGCTGACAGATTCAGGGACCATGTGTTTTCTGCATCCAAAATTTTCAGAAGATCTGGCCGAAGTGTTTTGCGTGAGAACTAAACGGGAACATGATGAAGTAAGCTGATGAAAATTGTCCCATATTCTCTTGCATTCTGTCTCTCTCCAACTCTACCAACTTGCAATGAAGCCTTTTCATATGTTCAAAATTCTGTCAGGTTGTGCTCCACCATTGCTCACCAGTTGATTTATTTTCAACAATCATCACCATGCCGCTTCTGTATAGAACTAAGCTTTTCCACTTTGACTTCATTATTCTAGTGGATTTTCATAGAACTAAATCTTGGATACTTTTAATTTTTAAATTAATCTTGACATCTTCAAACATAATTTGCGTAAACTTTTAATGAAAGAACTTGCCAACTCAATAGTACAAATGGCATACTTTTTTTTTTTTTTTTTGCTTAACACAAACTTTGGGTCCCCCCCCCCCCCCCCCCCCCATCTTCCTCTCTCTTTCTGAGCCTGTTTCAGTCTGTATGCATTTCCCTGTCTTTAACTATCTTGCTCTCTCTCTCTTCTCTTTTCTTTTCATTCCTTCTCTTCTCATACTGTTTTGTGATGACTGTACAACATTTGGAGGGCTGTGGACATGTATGGACCCAAGTCTAAGGGCTGTGGTTATATATAAAAGATACAAGTTAGAGGGCTGTGACAATGCACACAGGATACCATTTTTAGGGCTCTGCTCATGTACAAAGGATTTAGTTTGAAGGGCTTTGACTAGTCATGAAGGGAAATCATTTGGACATGTCTGTTTCTGTACAAATGATAGCATTTTGGAATTCTGTGGCTATGTACAATAGACACCATTTGAAGATCTGTGTTTATGTACAAAGAATACTATTTTGGGTCTCTATATACAGTAATGCTATGGGTAATATTTTGGGTTCCTTGGTTAAATACAAAGAACACCATTTGGAGGTCACCGTGTAGTTCAGTGTACAAAGCCTATGTTTTGATAGTCTCTGATAATATTGGTATGCAAAGGATACTGTTTTAGAGGTCTGTGTTAGAATTGAAAGGATATCATTTGGAGGTCTCTGTGTAGGTCAGGGTACAGAACTTACCCTTTGAAAGTCTCTGATTATATCAGTATACCAAGGATACTGTGTTACATCGGAATTAAAAGGATATCATTTGGAGGTGTCTAGTTATATTAGTGTGCAGGGGATACAGTTTGAAGGTCTGTGCTATATCAGTGTAGAAAAGATATCACTAAGAGGTCTATGGTTGTATCAGTGTACAAAGAATACTGTTCAGAGGTCTGTGTTAGCTTGGTATAGAAAGAATACCATTAAAAGTCTGTCATATCGGGGCACAAATGATGCTATTTGGAGATTTCTTATATACTGTTTTGAGATTTGTGTTTTCATAGCAGGGTACAAAGGATGCTCTTTGGAAGTTTCTGGCAAAACCCCAGATCTAAGGATACTAATTTGAGGTTTCTGGTTTTAACAAAAAATTCCATTTTTAGGTTTCTAGTTACAAAGGGTAACATTTAGAGGTCTCTTATTATATCACAGCACAGAGTTTACCATTAGATGGTTTGGGTATTGTACAAAGGATGCATTTGGAAGTTCGCTGGATGTGTCATAGTACAAAGGATAACAAAAGTCTTTGGTTTCATTACAGTACTAAGAATAATGATTATTAGTCTTTTTACAAAGGATAACAAAAGTGTCTGATTACATTACAGTATCAAGGACAATGATTATTAGTCTTTTTGCAAAGGTAACGGAAGTCTCTGGTTACATCACAGTACCAGGGATAATGATTATTAGTCTCTTATCACCACAGTACAAAGGGTAATGTTTGGGCATCTTTCTTAATGTCCATGCACAATATATACAGCTTGGAAGTCTTATGTCGGTGCACAAGATATACAGCTTGGAAGTCTTATGTTGGTGCACATTGGATACCGCTTGGTGGTCTCTATTTTTGTCAGTGGGTGTGGTGTAACAAACTAAAGAGACCCTTCACAAAGGAATAAAACCACCCAGTGGAAAATGCAGTTTTCATTTGGGGGGGAATGGCTAAGTACTCAGTGTTTGCATTTCTTTATTGGATGCCGACTTCTTTCCTTCAAAGAATGCTGATTTTTTTTTTTTTATCGGATGCTGATTTTGGGTCTTTATTGGAAGCTGACTTCAATTTTTTATGGGAAACTGTTTTCATTTAATCATGGGAAGCTGATTTTATTTCTGTACAGGAAGCTGATTTCATTTCATTTTTATGCGTTGATCTCTTTATTTTTTGTCTTCTTGGATGCTTATTAATTTCATTATTACCTGTTAATTTCATTTCATTATTAAGAATGGATTTTATTTCTTTGTTGCATGATGGTTTTTATTTATACTCATTTGTTTTCTTTTCATGGGATACAGTTTTTTTCCCCTTATTTTGAGTTTTTTTTTAATTGGATGCTAACTTCATTTCTTTATTGAACACTGATTTAACTTGTCATTTCTCTATTGGATTCTGAATTTTTTTTTTTTTTTTTTTTTTGGGGGGGGGGGGATGCAGTTTCTTTTTTTTTTTTCAGATACAGATAGATTCTGTTATCATTGTTATTTTGTTTAACTGGAAAATTATTCAGTGAAATTTTTTTTTCATTGAGCACATATTTTGTTTCTTTGGTGGACACACATATTTGATTGCTTTGATGGATGGTGATTTCATTTTCAGGATGAGTTCTGTGAGTCATTTGGACAACAAGAACAGTTGACAACACGCATCAATCGTCTGCTGGAGGGGTATCGACGAGATGACTCCATCTTCAAGGAGCTACTGCAGAATGCTGATGATGCTGGAGCCTCCGAGGTAGAGACTGTGTGTGTGTGTGTGTGTGTGTGTATGTGTGTGTGTGTGTGTGTGTACATGTGTGTGTATGTGTGTGCGCTTGCGTATTTGTGTGTATATATATGTGTGTGTGTTCCATTCGTTACTATTCCTATCAAAGGACTGAAATAGAGTGTGCGTAGTAAGCCTTATATGTCTACAGTATTAAAATAATATGCAAATGACCACACGTGAGGGGAAAGACCATTTTTCCTCATCACTGACTGGATGACCAGCCAGCACTTTGTCTCGCTTGCAAAGATGGCGGCGCAACCTTCGACGAGCGTAGCGACCAAATCAACGTACTTACACAGCTGAGCGGGCTCTGCTAATCATTTTTGATAAAGATAATAATCTTTTATTCAGCGCGACTCACCTCGAGCATGAAGGTGAGATGATGATAGTGATGGAATTGCCGGCCATATTCGTCAGTTATTGAGTCGTGCTGTGCGATCTCAAGAGTGTGTTCAGCTGACTGGTTACCAACGTCGAACGAGCTAGCCTAGTGTGTACTCTGCACTGCGTGCGAGTGGCCAGCGACGTGTTAGTCAGCGCGAGAGGGGAGCGCGGCCTGCTCGCGGCGTGACACGGGCAGCAGGAAAGGTAGGGGAAGAGGAGGAGTGAAAGAGAGGGTTGAAGTCCAGCAAGGGGGCGTGTGGTGGGAGGGAGGGGGGCGTGGTCGTGAACTGACCTGTCTGCATGAGGTGTGAGCGTCTGGATAGACTTCTAGACTGTTTTACTTTCATTTACAGGTGTAGTGTGACAATACAAACTTTATTTTCAACTTTTTTTGCTTTGTGTTCTTTTTTGGATGTGAAGCTGTAGTGGTAAATACATATGTTTTTGATTGTGCAAAAAAATCTATCCAAATCTAAATGCCTAAATATTTTTTTTATGATCAAAATTAAAACAAAAGATTCTTTAAAAAAAAATCATGAAAAACATCTAAATGAAAGAGAAGATCTATCTCTTTTTTTTAAAACCCATGGCAATTACACCTTACAGGAAGGACAGCTAATGTCAGCTTTGGACAATGTGAAAGAAGTACCCAGGCGCCAGATCACAAGAAAAAAAATCTGACACATCACAGTGAACAGAAATAAATGTAAAAGAATTTCCAGACCGAAGACAGGAGAATGGCCCACAAAGGCAAAAAAAAAAAAAGAGTAGATCATAGAAAATAAAGATACACAACTCCCTACCCCATCCCCCACCTCACCCCCAAAAAAAAACAACAACAGGGCACCTCACTCCCCCACCCTGCCCCACCCAAAAAACAGCTACAACAACAAGAAACAACAAAAACAGGCAGAGTCAAAGAGAGGCAAAAAAAAGAAATATATTACAGCTACTAGCACAGAACTTTCAGATGGATTCGCAGCATGTGAGAAGAGAGCCCACGGCATCCCCAAGAATTCAGTATGGCTAGGAACTGCACTTTCTAAAAATCCATCAATCCAAAATACTATTTGATCTATTTTTTAATAAGTAAATGACAGGTGATAGTAAATCAACAATAACAAACGCTGATTTAAAACTGAAAAACTGGATTAAACTGGCCTAAAACACAAGCAGAAAACACTCACCTTCTGAAGCAGAGTTAATGGCAGCTCTGGCTAAAATATTTTCCATTTCAGTGAACTGAATGTCTTCCCTTTTCGTTCCCTGTCTCCACTGCTCTAAGACATATTCTGTGATCGCCTCTCCTCCAGTGTTGCTGTAACACACACACACACACACACACACACACACACACACACACACACACACACACACACACACACACATGCACACTCTCATAAACACACACACACACACATATACACATGCACATGCTCACACACAAACACACATGCTCACACACACAACACACACACACACACACACACACACACACACACACACACACACAAGGTTTAAATACATAATACATTTAAATCATGTTTTCCACCCCCACCCACCCCCTCTCTCTTTTTTTCGTAAGTTTATAGATGGAAATGCCTTCTATGGATCAGATCATTCATATCTTGCTGACATCATACCTTTTTCATTTCAGTGCAAACTGAATGCCAGTTCAAAAGAAAGATTTCATGGTATACAAACTTTCATTTATTACATCACACTGTGGTCATGCCTTTCAGTTGAATACTAAAGTGGGCGCTAATACTTTAGAAGATTCAGGTCAAAATGATGTTAAAGAACTTATACACTCCTTGAGGTAATAGAAGATGACTGTTACAAATCATGTATGCGCCCTTGAGTAATAAAGGATGAATGTAATGGATCATGTGTGATCCCTTAACTAATAAAAGATGAATGCAATGCACAGTTCACATAAATCTGCAGATTCTGAGGACAGCTTTTCAAGGACTTAAAACAGTTCTTGAAGTTTGGACTTCAGTGCAGAGAAATACCATGGAATCACATCCGGATCATTCATCTTATGTTACTTAATGGAACATATTGCGTTCATAACATTTCATCTTTGATTATTGATGGGAACACATCACATCCATAACATTTACTTTTTATTGCTTAAGGAAGCATACAACGTCCACAACATTCATTATTGTTTTGTACGGGAATATGTAACAACCATAACACTCATCTTTTAATACTCAAAGGAAAACACATCATTCATAATATTCATCTTTTAGTTTTCTGCATAAGGGAACGCATCACATCCAATACACACATCTATTACTTAGGAAAAAAAATGCAGCATCCATAAACATTCCTCTTTTATTACTTATTGGGACGTATTACATCCATGAAATCAATCACATTACTTTGGGAGCATACAGCATCCATAATGTTCTTCCTTTATTACTAAAGGGAATATTTCACATCCATAACTTCATCTTTATTACATAAAGGAACACACAACATCCATAACATACATCTTTCATTACTTATGGAACATGTATGGCATTCAAAAAATTCAATCATTCCAGGGAGCATAAATTGATAGAGGATGAGATAAAAAAACCTTCATTATTTCATTACCTCAGGGTAAATATGGTATCCATATATTCACATTTTTACTACTCATAGAGCACATGGGATCCATAACCATTTCCTACAGTTATTCTTATCTCTTGGGGCAGGGTTGTCTTCATACATAAACTGATGACATGCCATACCTGAGAAAAAATGAAGATGGCATGGCGGTAGTCCACCCCATCTAAACTGCTCATGGTAGTCCAGATAAGGCTTGATAGTGTCCACCAGACCGCTAGGCATTTTGTCAATCTCCGTCAAAGATGAACAGAGACCCCGTGGCACACTTCTTTCACCTGCTTCTCAATCAAGTCTCTCAAACGATCCTGATGTAGTGAAAAAAACATCATTAAGCATACATGATGAACACAAATGCAC
>JADBJO010004828.1:0-5000 GCA_016801955.1 Conus betulinus
ACTCTCTCTCAGAGCCAGAGTGCGAGTGTTCGTCTGCCCGGAGGCACTGGCAGTCGGACAGCGTCAGTACCTATACCATGCCTAAAGGGAAAAATAATCCAGTCTCCGGCAACCGAAACACGTGATCAGTCACAAGGCAAGAGTAAGAATGCCCATTCATTTCATGCTCCAGTCAACAGACATGACTTAAATGCGCTTGTAATATTAGTCATGCGCGAGTTTTCGTGTAAGCTAATTGATTTCCTTTCTGCACACCCCCCTTCCCCCTTCCCCCATATTTCAAAGACAACATTTATCTCATGTTGTTACTGGCGATCGAAAGTTGAAGCGCTTGATGTAAAACGGCGAAAACTTCACTCTCGAGTCGCGTCGATCTGAACACACAGACGCGATAAAAAAAAAAATCAATTCTTAAGGGCCCATGTTTCGTTACGCCCAGTGCATTAAATTTTAAACGTTGCTTAACAGTTCGGACTCTTTCTCTGTATAAATCGGTTTGGTACTACTAGGAACATCAGATGTTAGGCCGGGCACACAAAAGCAAGTCGTTGGGGAAAACAATTTGCTTTTGATATGGGTTCATCCTGGACTGAAACGTGACAAAAAATATCCTACAAAAAAAGCATTACGGGATGCCTCCAAGTTTCGCAATCACTAAGCCGCGGGGCGGGGGTTGGGGGAGGGGGGGAGGGGGGGGGGCGGCGTGGATTTGTTAGATATACTCAAAAGTTCCAAAGTTTAAAAAATTAGCGGGAGGGAAACGGGAGTGCGGGGGGGCGGGGCGGGGGGGGGGGGGGGGGATGAAGGGGAAGCTTTTCCCCAAAATTTTTTCCATAAAAAAGCCTGGAAAAGGTAGAGGGGATGAAGATGGATTCTCATCTTCTAAGTTCGATCATAAAAGCCCGAGGGGTGGCGTGGATATAGGGGGCTGGCATATGACCGAAGAAGCCGACTCATCTAAATTTTTCGTAAAAGCCAGAGGCGGGAGATAGTATATGAAAAGGGACTGTCTAAATTTTCATCAGAACGGGAAAATATGGAGACGAGGGAGGAGGCCGTGCGCGAGAGGCTAACGCTAACCAAACTACTCGTAAAAGACGGAGGGAAATGGCTGGGAATGAATGGACTCTTCTCTTTTTAACCATTTTAGTTTACGTTGTGTGTGTGTGTGTTGTGGTTTTTTTTTTTTGTTTTTTTTTTTTTTTTTTTGCTTCAAATATAGGGTGTGTGGGGTGTGAAAGGAAGACAGAATAAAATGTCAGATCTAGAACAACCCTTAGATTTCTTTTGTCCAGTCATTTGTGTTCTGCCCACAGCGTGGTGCGTACATGTTGTCTATCCTTTGAAAATTTATACTGGATGTGATTGAAACGCGCGCGTGTTGTTTCAGGCTGCCAGAGAGAGACGCGAGCACACACACCACACACACACACAACACACACTACCACGAAGCTTTGTCATTAACCACAAGGCAGTGCCCATTTGAAAATGGTACTTTGTCCCCTAACAATTATCAGCCGACGTTCAACACTTCAGTGCCCCAGGTCATGTTCTTTTCCTGTCCGTGTGCCATGTGCCCACCCCTAATAGCTTCCGCTGACTGTGTGAGCCAGCCAATCTGCGCAGATTCCGATTGTGGATGCACCGCGGTCGGAGGTCGTCAACATGGAGACAACACCACCGCAATCTTGACACCTACAAAACCCGCAAAACGTTTATCATCAGCGGTCTTCGCAGAATTTTTCTATATTGTAGGCGACATGGACGTTTGGCATTTGTCTTATATCACACACGTTGTGCATGTTCGGCTTAATGATTCGAAGAAGTATCTGAGGGGTAGTTCCTACTGGTTGGAGAAAAGCGGCTGCTTCTGTACAAGTAGAAGGCAACATGTGAATATCGCCCTTGGTGAATGATTAGTGGGAAGTTATTCTTCGTGTGTGTTAGGTGACGTGAGTGAATGTGAGTGGTGGTGTGTGTGTGTGTGTGTGCTGTGTGTGTGTGTGTGTGTGTGTGGCTGTGGAGCGATTTAGTATTGCTTTTTGTTTATTCTTTCTTTTGTCGTTTCATTTTAATATCTGTCGACTTTGGTAATGCCGGCCCGAAGGAGGGGAGCGGGGGGGGGGGGTGACGCCCACGCAACGCACGTAGGTTGGGTGTATTTGTTGTTTGTACTGATAGCTGTTTTGTGGATCCTTCCTGCTGTTTATGTTTGTTTATGTGCGTTGTATTAGTGTAGTGTATTCTCCTCTCTCTCCTTGAGCACGACGGACCGCGCGCTGTGTGTGTGTGCGAGTGTGTCGGTGGATATCTCGCGCACAGTGTGAAGCGTTTTGTGAGACAGCGTTCCTTGGCATTTATTTTTTTTTATTTCAGTACAAGATTGGCTAATGATGCTTTCCTTGGGTCTAAGAAAACTGCATTTACATTCATCAACATATGAAAACAATGATAGTAAAGATTATAGATAACAAGTAGGATAATGAGAAGAAAAATCAGTCACGCGTACTCGCGCAGGTACATAAATCAGTCACCAGGATACTCGTTCATTAACTCTTTAAACCTTTTCGCACGACGCTGCCGTTGCGATTAGTGATGGCAATCAGTTAATGGTAACTCACAGATCTAGCTCTGTTAGTTTCTCTTTTGCAGCGACTTCAAACAGTAATCAACGTCCTTACCACCGGCGGAAAATAAGAATAACACGATGAAGCACTCATTTATGCAGCTGCCAAATTGCAATGAACGTAGTCGCGATCGCAAACCCTGACATGCATCCCTTTTGACAAGATTTCCGCCCCTTCCCCTCGTCTAAGCATTTCCTGGACCCAAAGGCAGGATAAATGAACTAAAAACTGGGAGAGGAAAGAATGTGTGTGGCGGAAAGCACAGTTTTGCTACCTCCTTCATCCCATGCCCCACATAGAGCGTCTATCCTTCTACAAGTCAAAGCTGTTGGTATTGAGTCTCTCATGGCATCGTATGTTCCTTGTACGTAGTCTAAGAACGTGTTACCGTAGTTTACATGCAATCCCTGTCTATAATTATGTTTCCAGACGATCTTCGACGACGCACGAAGTTACGTTACTTGTAGAGAGACACAAGAATACGAAGAAAAAATCATTCCCTTTATTGATCCGTTTCCTATTCGCCACCTTCGTTCTTTAATTTCTGAAAAATGTCATACACTGCGTCTTTTTCTCACATTGTCCCTCATAGTCCTGTTTTTACCATCGTTCATTTTACATGGAGCTAACGACACAGCCCGTTTATAAACATCCAGTTAGGTCCGCACCATATTGCCGTTTTTTAGTCTGCCGCCCCCTGATTGCGTCAAAACATGTAGACGAAAGTGTCCAGGAAAATCCTATCTCCCATCATCTGATTCAATTTACCTTTAATTGTTCCTTGCGTAAACTTGTCGTCTGGCAACACTTGAATTTTTAGACTCCCATCATACACTCACATCATCTACTGAACCGTTACTCAAGCATAATGTACAAATGCTGACGGTAAGTGATTGACTCTGTCCAAACAACGAACCAACAGAGCTTTGGTGTGAAACGAAGGACGCCAAAATATTGCCCTCAGGCGGTAGGAAGCGATGCCCAAAATACTCATTAGAATAGCTCTGACCGGGGACAATTTTAGTACGCGCGTCATTGTTGAGACAAAATGTGTTAAGATGCGTAAGTTCCCCCCCCCCGAACTCAACTCAGACAGTCTAGTGACACGTACAAGTTTCGGCGCTTTCAACTCAACAAGTCGGACAATGTTTGCAGGACGTACAAAATCGAAAAACACGCCACCAAGGAAGTGCCAGACAGACAAACCAGTGATGCCGACCATCCTAACTGATGTGCCTACACTGCTGTGCAGTACAGCCCGACCTTCGTTTGTTCCTCCGTCAGGCCGTCAGTTTTTTTTCTCCCTGCTCATGCCAAGTAACCTTTCCCTTATGTACACAAGTCCTGACGAGGACGGTTGTGACCGAGAAGTTCAATCGGGTCTTTGTTCTGGTTTTTGTTTAGTTGTTTGTCAAAGATACATTGAAACCTTTCCATTTCTGGATTTCAACGCCTTCTTTCTTGCGCGCTGAACACAGAAGCGATCAAAGCTAAGTGCATATTTTTCTTTATTGTTTCATGTTTGTCTGCAGCCTGAAGAAGAGACCTAAGAGGTCGAAAACGAAACGCGTTGTGTTTGTCTTGTGACTCGTTTGTTCACGTTTCTTCTGGGGCGGTTTCGTCTGGACATTTATTTAAGATTCCTTTCCTTGGTTTTTAACTTACAGCGTTCTCATCCACCCTTTTCCCCCTCACCATCTCTTATCCGTCTTTTCATTTCTCACTATGTTTTATCCGTCCTTTAATTCGTCATCAAGTCTTCTCTGTCCTTTCCATCCTCACCATGTCTTATCCCGTCCTTTCATTTCTCACCAGGTCTTCTTCGTCTTTCATTCCTCACCATGCCTTATCTGTCCTTTCATTCCTCACCAGGTCTTCTTCGTCCTTTCATTTCTCACCAGGTCTTCTTCGTCCTTTCATTCCTCACCATGCCTTATCCGTCCTTCATTTCCTCACCAGGTCTTCTTCGTCCTTTCTCCTCACCAGGTCTTCTTCGTCCTTTCATTTCTCACTCAGGTCTTCTTCGTCCCTTTTCATGTCCTCACCATATCTTATCCGTCCTTTCGTTCCTCCTTCTCTACGTCCTCTCCTTCCCTATCATGTTCCAACTACTACGTTCTTTCTTATACCTCCTTTCTTCCCATACACCATTTTTCCTTCTTGTCGTGCCCTTGTGTGCTTTCTTTCCTCAGCATGTGTTCGGCCTGGCCGTCCTGTCTGTCATTGCCTTCCTCTTGATGTTGCCCTTTATCTCCCTTGTAGCTGGAGAAATCAGGGCTGTGCCACTGTGTGTACTTGTTTGGAGAGTTCCACTGGCCAATTCAGGTCTGTTTACTAAAAAAAAAAAAAAAAAAAAAAAAAGAAATTGTTGCT
>JADBJO010004828.1:12500-15000 GCA_016801955.1 Conus betulinus
GGGGCAGGTAGCCATCAGAGGCCGCCAGAGCGGGGGCCGGCCCGTCGGCGGAACCGCCGTTTGATGGGCGGATGGGGCGCGATCTCTGGTGCTGGGGTTCACGGGGGTCGTCTGCCAAGGCGGGGTTGTGTTGTTGGAGGTCTGGCTCTCAAAGGAGAGGACGAGGGTGTTGAAGGTGGATCGCGAGAATGTAAACTGAGGGAGAGAATGGCTGGTGGACAGTCTGAAGAGATATCCCTGAGCGCACGTGGACTAGGTTATACACCGACACAAAACACACAAACACACACACACACACACACACCACACACACACACACATTCAGACACACACACACACCACAAACACACACACACACACACACACACACACACACACACTTTTATCTGTAGCACAGTCGATGGAGAGAAAAAACAAATCGGGCTAGGATGGCTTCGGAGGGGCAATAGACGGATGGCAAAAAGAACTATAAGAAAAGTCGAATACTACTGCTATTACTTATTGCTACTGATGGTGATGATAATGATAGTTTAAATAGTTATGATTATAATGATGACGATATTGATGATAATAAGCTTGTGTCTGTAGCGCCGGTAGCCGATGCGATTGAGATCCACGTAGTGATCTTTTATGATGTTTCATTGGCTACATCTGCCAGCACCTCTACCACCCCTCACTGCTACCTCCTTAACTTCTCACCCACCCCCTCGTCCCCTTCCACCCGCTTTGCCTTTTTCAGAACTAGGAAATGTGACGTGGCTTTCCTCCCCTTTCGTGGTCTCCCCGCATCATCTCCACCCCCAACTCCTCTCTCTCTATCTGTCTGCCTGCCTGCCTGTCTGTGTCTGTCTGTCTGTCTCTCTCTCTCTCACTCACACACACACACACACACACACGCGCGCGCGCGCGCGCGCGCGCGCGCACATACACACGTACACACGCACACACACACTCACTCACACACACACACACACACACACCACACACACACACACACACACACACACACACACACAATGTTGCCAGCATGTGAGTACAGCTCTTCTGTAATGATTTTCTATATGGATTTTCTGGATCATGCTTTTTTTTAAAACGTATTTGACCGTCCCGTAATGTGTTTATTTCTCTCTCTCTCTCTCTCTCTCTCTCTCTCTCCTCTCTCTCTCTCTCTCTCTCTCTCTCTCTCTCTCTCACACACACACACACACACACACACACACACAGATGCAGAGACCGCGCGGGCACTCCTGTTGTTTGACAACGCAAGGGGCAATGGCGGTCAGTATGAAATCTCCAAGCAGTTGTGCTGTAAGCGAATTCACAGAATTGTCGATTTTTTTTTTTTTTAATTTTTTTTTTTTTTTTTTTTTTACGAAGCGAGGTACTTTTCTAGTCTCAGACGTCATATGTTCTAAATCTACATGAATGTCGCACGTCTGTGGTCTTTTATCTTCGTCCTACGTATTAATTAACTGATGCTACTAGCGTTTATCTTTCAAAATTCAAGAGCCCACTTAATCCCTTCAGAACGTCTGTACCCCCCTCCCGCCACCTCCCCCTTCTTTTCCTTTTAGCGCTTTCTTGGCTCCTTACTCTGTGGGTGAAACGAAAAGTTCACAACATCCTGGATGAAAGAACATTCGAGGCCTACAAACGAGTCCATGTCATTGCGTCGACAGCTCATCGCGTCGACAGCTCCCTACAAACCCCTTTGCTGCACGAGCTTACACTCTCCGAGTATTCTGAAACAACTTGCCATTGTTACCAACATGTGAACGCTGTTTTTTCTGTGAGGATTTTCTTTATGATTTTCTGTGTCATGGCTTTTCTGAACCTACTTGACCGTCCCTTGAATGTGTTTACTTTTCACCTCGGTCATCTTGCTCATCCCTGTGAGCCAATCTGCGGCAACACTTCTCACCTTGAACTTTGTCTTGTACAGTGGAACCCCCAAGCCAAAAAGGGCTAGGATGGGGGTAGGACTCGTTCAGTATGCACTGTGTTCCACTCTTCTTGCGATATTGTGCTCGTGGTTTCCTTTTTCTTTCGCTTTTTGGACTTTTGTGGTCTCCATTTCTTCGCTGTCGTTCAGTTTTTCAGCCTCAGTGGCAGTGCAAAGTCCCAACAGTCTAAAAGGGTGAAAACATGTTCTTTTAGACTGTTTGGGACTTGCACGATGTGAGACATAAACACTTTACAGCAGAGTCCATGAAAACCCTGTTGTTTCTGAAAGAGATTGACATTTTTCATCTGATCTAAGATTTTTACGGAAGAAAGATTTTAAACGAAGTTTCTGGTACGCGTTTAGAAGATGTATTTTAAAGAGATGTGTGAAAGGCTTTTTTTTGACGACTTGTGAGTTGATTTTAACTTGGTGAAAGCCCTGGGTATGGCCCTTTGCGGTCGGTTGGGCAATAAGCAACGTTACCTTACCTTTCCCTCAGTGGCCTATTCTGTAATCTGTGCTTTAAACACTCGCCCCATGCGAATGCAGGAAAGG